>JARHVA010000268.1:1425000-1527500 GCA_037957365.1 Torreya grandis | reverse complement strand
TAGAGAGCTTGTCAATTAGTTAGAGAAGAAACTATTTGGTGTGCCAATAAAAAGTTGGAAATGAATCTGAACTTGACCACCACTATGTATGAGTAGTTTATGACACTATTTAGATCATGGTGGATTATATGGTTATATTTTTATCAAAATCGTATGGATTTTTAAAATATAAAGTAAGAAGACTTGTCAATGAATGAGTATTGGGAATAATTGACCAAAATTCTAAAATATGTACCTCAATATCAGGCAGATGAGAGTTTTAGGATTAACAAATTCATCATGGTATTAAAACTACATGTTGGTGGAGAAGTGGACATTCATGTACCATCTACCATGGACTAGGTCTTTGAGAAAGTAGTCAAGCAGGAGCAAAAATTGAAATCTCTTGCTCAAGCTAGGGACAAGTTTAAGAAAAAAATTAGAAGTTCTAAGCCAAATTTCAAGAAGAAGAAATGGAATCAAAGGACTAGAGACTCCAAGAGTTAGTTCAAGAATTTTAATAATATATTAAACAATGGTTTAGGTAGTAAGAAACTAGGTAATGGTTCCAAAGGTGTTTTCAAAGGAAACCAACAGTTAGATAGAAAGGGACCACCAAAATGTTTCTTAATCTATGGGGGTGACCATTTTATGTGTGAATGTACCTAAGATAAGTCAAGGAACAAAGGTTATACCCATCAAAAAGGAAATTTTTAGTAACATATTCATGTGTTATTTGATAATCAGTAAGTCAAAATTTATGCTTTACCCATAGAATTGTCATTTTTTACATCCCAGGGTGGTCATGGTAGAACCAATTAGAGTAATTGGCACTCACAAAATTTATTTTCATAATAGATAAGTGTCATATTGAAAGGTCTTATGGGACTAATATTATAAGGATAGTGATACTTGGTAGAACTATGATGAATTATATAGGCTATTTACACATTTGTTTGCTTGATTTGATGCTAGATACTATGATATTTTTTCTACTAAACTCTATTTGTTATTTAGAACTATTATTTAAACAAGTGTCATTAGGATGATGACCATCTTAGAGAGGAAGAATATTACATCTCGATTCTCTCACTAAACTAATGTACATAATTATGCATGGATTATTATGGTTGTTAAATTCATTTGTTACTTTTTAACTAAATTTAAGTCATATGTTATTATGAGATAGATGTATGTTACTTATAATTTATGACTTCATTATTATAAAATGGATAATTATGAATTTTGTACATAATGATTATGATACATTTGTTATATCATTATTTTATATGTATCATGATATACTTAACTAACTACCTTCTTATTGTGAGTTAGATGCAGGAGAATTTATCCCTTAGAAACCAAAAAAGGGAGAGCATCATTAGAGAAGGTGATGTAGATGGATATGGTGAAGGATAATAGAGGAAATAATAAGACCCATGAACACACAACATTAGATTAAAATGTTATATGCCTTGTGTGTTTGGATTGTTAGAGTTAGTATGCTTTGAAAGTAAATTGCAGTTAGACATTAAAGGTCTCATATTTCAAATATTACTGAATAAAGATGGAATATATATTGTATGTGATTGCATTTTGTATCTTATATGTAGACTTAGTGTGTAAGTTGTAGAATTATTATATAAGGTTACTTTACTCATGTTTGTGTATGATTACGAGAATGTAAAACTAATAAAAATGATATCTAATTAATATTTTATATAGAATATCAAGATGTCTTTAAAACATTAACCTTGATATTATTGATATTCAGGAATATCAATATACACCAAGCTATTTAAAATAATAAAAGACATATCTAGCCTATATACACTAGTAATGACTCAAATAATTATCTTGTTATAATTGAAAACAATAATCAACTAGTTTATCATTTTGATATATGATGATAAATGAATATATTAAAAAAGATAATTGCCTTTATTTGATATTCATGGAAGATGAATTATCACAAATACTATCTAAGTGTAATCTTCTAACATGCATGGATTTCATTGAGTTTTAAATTATAATTATCATTGTTGAAAATGATTTAAAAGTAGACTTGTTTAGTGAATAACTCAGTCTTGTATCAAAGATCAACATGCATGGTTTTAAAAACAAAGGAAAGCTCAAGTTAAGCTGGAATTAGTGCATTTCCTAAGCAAAATTAAATGGAGATTAACTATTCTTAGTTTATGTTGGAAAGAAAACATGGATTTTTGCATGGATAGTGAACAATAGAAAATAAGACCATGAAAATTTTGTGTTGGTAATAACATTATAATAAGAAGTGATCCATGAGAATAGAATATGAAAAGGTGACAAAGCAAAGGAGAGGAAAGACATAGCAAGAAGTGAAGGAATAAATCATGGTTAAAATTTAGTATCAAGTTGGAAGTGATTGTAAGGTTGGTCATGTTATTATTATTCTTTTGTTTATGAAAAAATTATAAATGATTAGATCATTAGGGTTTAAAAATAAATTGGTTTTTCACATTGAATATAGGCTTAGCCCTATGGATGGCTTGGGCATTGACCAAACTAAGCTTGAAACCTATAAACCCTATGATTTTTCAATCATTTTGGTTTAGAATAGAATCCATAAGAGGAAAATAGATCATTTGTTTATGCCCTAGCCAAAATAGAAAATTGGGTAATTAGTTAAATAATATATAAATTTGGGAATAATCCTTTGAAAATGTAGTCATATAAAATGCCCAAATTGGTAGTTTGAGTGTAGCTTGTGACACCCTATCCATAGGTCTTTCTTTCATGCTCTTATGACCCTTTTAGACACCTTTTTGCTCATTTCTAGGCATCTGTAGCCTTCCAAATGAATATTCTAGCTCAGCCAAACTCTATTTCTCAGGCTAATTCTATCCCCAGGTCTTAAACCTATAAGACAAGAGAACTATACCTAGACCATAACATCATTCTCTAGGGTGTCCCATTTTTTACACTCATATCTAATCACAATCACATTTTGATCCCAAATGATCATTTCCATTCGATTCTTATCCTTCATCATGTCAGCCTAACATGAATACATTTAACCCATAACCAATAGTTTCCTATAAAATCCCATTCAAATTTTATTTACAAATAAAGGTGACAAATCTTACAAAGAAAGAAAGAATAAAAACAAACTACTAAGATAAATTTCCCTATTCTCTACATATAGTCACCCAACATAGTTACAAACACATTCAAACTCTCATACCAGTCCCTAGCCACCTCAAGAAATCTCAATTTCAAATTTTTGCACTTGCATAACACTATTGCACACAAAAAAATTAAGTGGGAGAACTACATATGGCTTAATCCCTCTTCAGAGTACTGGTATGTAGGTAGTGTGCCCACAAAAGGGGTGTGGATCACATGTTCAGTGCATATTACACACAATAACCCTACCTTTTTCTCAAGTTTATTCAAGCACAATGAAGGTTTATGGTTATAATATTAAATTAAATCTATAATGAGCTATGTCAACATTTAGCACTTAATATTTCACAAGTAGACTCATACAAGGATAGTGAACAAAACCTAAAAAACTCATATCTCTATGACCAGTTTGGACAATAGTGGTAGGAGTGGAATATAGCACTAGACTTTGAAGTGTCCTATTTTTATAACTCCTATCCTTTCACTAAATGAAAGCTAGGTTCTAATTTGTGACACTATCCCAGTCCTTCATAGACATTTTTAGCCTCTATCTCAGCTATCTTAATATAGTTTCAAGTTAAGTTATATTTCTCCTTATTTATTGCTATTTTTATAAAGGTAAAAAAGATAGATAAATTATACAAATCATGTCTATAGTTATTGCATTATTATTTATAGATTTATTAATCTATACCCTTAACTAAAATAGGAATAAAACTCCATTATTATCAAAATAGTTAAATCATTTGGTGAACCCAACTTACTTTGTTTACGCACAAAAACCTAACAACCCTCGAGAAATTTCTTTATGATTTTTTCTAGCATTTTTTTATTTTTTATAAATATTTAAATCAAAATTCTACATTTATATTTTTAAATTTACCATAGTAATTTTAAAAATCATTTATTCTAAACCCTAGTTGAATTTACTAGGTCCTTTTATGCACAAAACCCATAGAAACCCTAGGGAAAATTTCTTATTGATTCTTCCAGTATTTTTCTAATTTTTATTGCATATTTAAAAACAAAAATTCACATTTAATTTTTAAAATTACCTTAGTAATTTTTAAAATTACCTTAGTAATTTTAAAAATAATATCATTCAAACCCTAGTTGCCTATACTAGGTCTCGGTATTTTTTTAATTTTTTTCTTTCATATTTAAATCAAAATTGCACATTTAATTTGTCAAAATTTCCATAATAATTTTAAAAATAATTTTATCTCAAACCCTATTTGAATTTACTAGGTCCCTTTATTTTTTGAGGTATCACCTTACATCCAATTCAGATTTCACATTAAAAATTAGAAATGGATCTCACTTATTTCAAAACATTTCTTGTAAATAATAAGGAGTTCATACTTGATCCTATCATGTATATGAATGATGAAGTTTATTATATGTTAATGCAAAGATTCATTCTTTTTATTTTCATGCTTAATTTTTACATTATGGTATACTATTATCACATTCATTAATAAAAATGTTAAGATACCTCTTTGCTCGCCTCCCTTGGATCCTCTATCCCATGCTAAGTCATGTTGCATGGTCTATTTTACTCTTTCCCAGGTAACTACCCATCATCAGAGAGCCCAGTTGACACCTTTTATCCCTCCACTACCTTGACCTATCGATTATCTATGCTCTCCTCCCATAATAACTACTACTCCTATACGATTAGTAGATAATGAAGTTAGAGCTATTACTCAACATGCCACCATGCCTCCTCTACCTAGTCAGAAACCTTTCAACCCTCCTATTCATTCCCATCCCAAGACCAACCCAATCACACAAGTAGATCCTCATAAGTCATATGATATTATTGATCAATTATGAAACACACAAGCTAAGATTTCCATGTTATAACTACTTCAGAAAGCCAATGTGTTCAAGGACATTATTTATCAAGCACTCACTTAGAATTCTATGCCCATAGATTCAGAGCCTTCTTTTTTTTCATCAATGGTCAACACATTAAAAACTATAGAAGATGTTATTTATTTTGATCATGAGGACATGCCTTCTTAAATAGTTATTGATCAAAAATTACCACTATTCATACAAGCTCAAGACAAAACCAGTGTAGTTAAGAAAGTTCAAGTTGACAATGGTTTTGGACTTAGTATATGTAATATTACATTGTTATAGACCATGGTCATAGATGTGGTGTCCATGAAAAATTCATTTAAGAACATCAGAGGGTTTGATGATATACCACAATAGACATTAAGCACCATTACTTTGGATATCATGGTAAGGCCCAAAACCCTCTCTACAGAGTTCCAAGTCATGCTAGGTCCTCTTCATTATAGATTTTTACTTGGATGACCTTGGATACACACTATGGGGGGAAGTTCCTTCCACTCTTCATCAATGTGTTAAGTTTCTCCATGAAGGATACCTATACACATGCCCAACAGATAACCAATAATTTAGATATTATAGAATTATAGAGTCATCTTCAACTATTTCACTAGATGGGACACCTCATATAATATGTCAAACACCACCTCATCACCTTTATCTTGACTTGATACATACATATGAAGTAAGAGAGATTACCACATCTCACACTTCTCCACTTACAGTTGTTTCCTCAGCTTTAGATACTTAACTAGTCATAACAGCTTCAGTCATTATAGCTAATTCATCAGTCATAATTCTTACACCTATTAAAATTTCACAATCATTGATAATAATTTTATTAGTACCAGTTGATTCCATAGATATAGCTCCTTCAATAGTCATAGTTAATTCATCAGTTATAGATATTCTTGTAGTATCATTGTCTTCTACTACTATAGTTGATGAGACTCAAATATTATAGTTACCCCTTGTGGTAAAATCTGAGTTACCATATGTGCATGATGTTGATATACACTCCAAGACTACTTCAGATGATGATATGACACCTACACTCATAGATGACTATTTATGTGGATTGAGCTTTACACAAGTTAGCCCAAGAGAGTACTAAGATGACTCTAGATCCCTCATTATGTATCCTACATCACTTTTATCATCTCAAACTGCACTCTCAAGATATATTACACATTCATAGCCATAGATAGATCACTTGGAACATACAGTTCACATGGTTACCTCTATAGATATAGATCCAATCAGTTAGATTCAAGTAGGTAGAACACAACATCAACCATAGATTATGCTATAGATGTTACTTGATCATTAATTAATCACACTACCTATAGTATGACATAGATCTATTAATAAGTTATCATGGCAAGATGATCACCCATTTTTTCTCTTTTACAGAATCACATGTACAAATTTATGATAGAAATTGGATAAACTATAGGTTTAGGGTACTATTCAAATCACATCATCACTAGCACCAGCTCTGCCACTTTCACCAAAGCTATTTACTACCAGAGCTAAATGTCCCAAATGAGACTCAACATCTTCACCACTATAGCAACCTTTATCTTGATTTCAATAGAATGACACCATTATGAGTGATAGATTTATGTCTACACAAAAACCATAGATCTGACTGACACCTGAGGAGATAGCCACCATGTATATATAATCTATGGTATATGGTAATACTTATGATGATGATCTTGAGGCATTTGATGATGGCCATGATCCCTTCCTCCATCTCCATCCCTAGAAAGCTCCATCCTTGAACCCTTTACCCTCTCTAGCCTAGTCTTTTATCTCATTTGAGTACATATTTCTTTTTTCATTATGCTTATACATAGCTTCTTTTCAATTTCTTGTATATAGTATCCTAATGATGGATTATATATAGCTTCTTTTTAATTTCTTGTACATAGTCTCCTAATGATTGATTGTACATAGCTTCTTTTCAATTTATTATACATAGTCTCCTAATGATTGATTGTGCATAGCTTCTTTTCAATTACTTATACATAGTCTTCTTATGATTGATTTTACATATAAATATTTCAAAATACCAAAAATAATATAATATGTCAAAATAAAAATTAAAAAATTCAAATAATTCAAAATATAAAAACATTCAAACAATTCAAAACATAAAAACATTCAAATATGTAAAAATACCCAAAACATTCAAATATGTTAAAAATCTAAAAACATTCAAATATGTCAAAAGACAAAAAAAATTAAATAATTCAAAACACCAAAAACATTTCAAATATATGTATTATCCATGCTTTACATTTATACTACCATGCTAGACTTACATTTTTCTATTTTATGCTATTGTTTATCGAATTATCTACATTACCATGCTCCACTTGATCTTCTTTGACTGTGTGCAGTGAAACCCAGATACTTAATTGCTTCAGTCTACCCATTGAGGGGGCATCCTACTTATACATTCAATACATACGTTGAAATATCTACTTATTAGGGGCATCTTCTACATGCTACACCATCAAGGTTATGTCATTCCTACACCATGTACTCTAGTTATCATTATGATTTACATTACTTACTAGCTTACACAAATTACTCTATTGACATTTAATAGTGTATATCACTTGTGTATTTATTAACATATACCTAGTCTTGTAATTCATGTCTTTCATACTTTCACTTCTTATTTTGATTAGTAAGATACGATTATATTTTCAGCATTTACATGCTTTCCTTTTTTTCTTTGCATAGCTAGATTGATTGTATTTCTTGATTCCTATTTTGTATCATGTGTGTGCCTTAGGAAATTTTCCAATGTCATTTTCTTGTACTCTTCTATTTTCTTATGGCCCTTGTGCTAACATTGCTTATTTTCAATTGTATGTGTATGTGGGCATTAGAACATACCTTGTATGCTTGCTTTCTATTTTGAGTGATAAGTGCCCATGTCCCTTATTTTCTTGGCCCATTGGCCACTCTTTTATGATTCTTGATTATCTCCTTATGTGTTTGTTGCTTGTTTACTTCTCACCATTTTCAATGCCATGATCAACATCATGCATTATCTTACTTTCTTAGATGTCATGATGGGCATCATGATCCATCCCTCCTTGAAAATTAACAACTAAAAATTGATATTTTTAGTTTCAATTCAGTATATTTCACATGCTATTACATTGTTACATCTATCTAGGCATACTCCTATTAATCTAATAATCTCCAATACAAACTATGCTATATCTTGCGACATCTTTTCAATTATCATCGCTATATCATATATTTCATAGTATAACACACTTTTAGGACTATTTATTCTAAGGTCAATCATTACAAGGTCTTCATTCCTACCCTCATAAGAGGGGGAAATAAATAAGGATTGTTTTATAGAGATCAGAGCCTCTACTAGTCAAACAAATCAATTTTTAGAACACTCAAAATAGCAACTAGGACGCAAACCAAGTAGAACAAAATAGGAAAATAGTGGCAAACATAGAACAGTCAACAAAAATATCAAAGGACAAGAGTGTCATATGTTGACTATAGCTTCAGACATCAAGGTGTCTTACTTTTAGTGCTCCTATCCAAATAGGAAAAAACATATATTTTATAAAAATAGACAGAAAGGTAAGTTTAGTTATAGTTTTATCAACAACAATATAGTTTAGAATTAGTAGTTTTAGTACATTTTTTCAAAGAATCTAGATATAAGGGGGCATCATGCATGGCATGATTGCTCTTAATTTCAATTTTAGATAGGGTAGCTAGTATAACTTATAGATCAGAATCCATGTTATAGACACTAGTGATTGGGGGAAATGTGCATCACACATTTGACTTTCTTTTATTTTTGAGTTAAATACATTACCTAGGTATTCTCTATAGTTATGTTCCTTATTCTATATGTAGGTTTTTGGAATCATTCTTGAGTGGCTTCTATATAAGCCTAATCCTAGTTTTGAAGTGGCTTTCTTACAAGCCTAATCTCCACATTTTAGAATGACCAAGATTGGCCTAATTTTTAGTACACATTAAGCTATTCATGCCACATTATTAGATTTTAGATATTTCATGGGATTTAGGAGCCATCTCATATAATGCACATCCATACTGGTATCAGTTTATAACTTCACTTAGTGGGAAATGATGGATCTAAAGGTATTGCTAGCCTTTGTATTCTTGAGCCACCTACTTAGAGGGATTAGACACACAGTCCAAACATTGATTAACACATGCATGATCACATAGCTTTACTTAGTGGGAAATGATGGAGATAAAGGGATAGCCTTTGCATTCTTGAGCCACTCTTAGGTAATTGATCACTCATTTCTATTCACAATATTAATTTTTGTACAACACATAACAAATATCACTCAACATCATAACAAGTTTTGTATTGGTTCACATACTCGATGAGGTATATTCATTCCTTTTTCTTCCTCTCCTTTTTGCCTAGCTTTTGTGTGTTCTTATTTTAGACATAATTTGTCTAGTAAGAATTGATCTACTCTTTATTTTCTCTTCCATATTTTCACTTCATGATGTGTTTTCTCTACACACACTCAGCATCACATAGTTTTATGGCCTTCACCCTTACAAGTAAGTTTAGGTATGCTTTTTATTTTTCCTTTATCCTAGTATTTCACTTTTTTGCATCACTAGAGTAAAGGAGGGGAAAATGTAGTCATATAAAATATTTAAATTGGTAGTTTGAGTGTGGATTGTGACACCCTATCCATAGGTCCTTTTTAAATGCTTTCATGACCTTTCTAGACACTTTTTTGTTCATTACAAATCATCCATAGCCTTCTAGATAGTCATTCCAACTTAGCCAAATTCTATTTCCCAAGCCAATTCTATCCCCTAGGTCTTAAGCTTGTAGGATAGGAGAACCATGCCTATAATATAGTGCTAGACTTTAAGGTGTCCCATTTTTAGCACCCCTATCCAATCACATTTTTAGCCCAAATAGTCATTTCCATATGATTCTTATCCTTCATCATGTTGGCCTAGCATGAATACATTTAACCCATGACCAAAATTTCTATATAAAATCACATTCATATTTCATTTACAAAGAGAGGTGATAAATATTACAAAGTAAGAAAGAATACAAGTAAAATACTAAGTCAAATTTCCCTATTTTCTACATATAGTCACCCAACACAATTGCAAATACATTCAAACTCTCATACCAATCCTTAGCCACCTCAAACACTCTCAATTTGGCATTTTTACATCTATATAACACTATTATACAAATCATGTTTAGGTGGGAGAACTATATATGTTTTTATCCCTCTTTAGAATATTGGTATGTAGGCAGCGTGCCCACACAAGGGGTGTGGATCACATGTTTAGTATATCTTACACACACTAACCCCCCCTCTTTCTCAAGTTTTATTCAAGCATAATGAAGGTATAGGGTTTTTAGATTAAATCATCTCTATAAGGATATCTATCGACATTTATCACTTAAGATATCACAAGTGGACTCATATAGTGATAGTGAATAAAATCTAAAAAACTCGTATCTCTATGACTAGTTTGGACGATAGAGGCAGGAGTTGAATATAGCACCAGACCCTAAAGTGTCTTATTTTTGGTATTCTTATCCTTTCATTGAATGAAATCCATAATCTAATTTGTGATACTATTTTAATCTTTCATATCCAATTTCAATCTCTATTTCAACCATCTTAGTGCAATTTCAAGCTAAGTTATATTTCTCCTTATTTATTACTAGTTTTAGAAAGGTAAAAAATATAGATAAATTATAAAAATTAGGACTATAATTATTGCATTATTATTTACTGATTTATTAATCTAGACCCTTAACTAAAATAGGAATGAAACTCCAATATTCCCAAAATAGTTAAATCATAAAACTATATACAAGTTCTATATAGATGTAATGCCCAATATGAATACATACATATGTACTCATCCAAGTAAATGGACTTGATTGGGTATATAATTAAATATTCATAAATATAATTTTATTAAAATAAAAACTTCATAAGTCTTTAGAATTTTATAATACACACACACACACACACACACACACACACACACACACACACACACACACACACACACACACACACACACACACACACACACACACACACACACACACACACACATTTAAAACAAAACTATAGAATACATTTTGGAACATAATGTTAAGGGATTTTGTGTATATAGATTTTTTAATATAAAAATATTATGGATAGTTGATTTGGGAAATAAATATAAAAACTATTGATTTAAACCATTATGAGCATAAAAGACTATTGAATGAATTAATAGATTCACCAAATGAATCAACAGTAATCAAAACTAAAAAAAATCTTTCTTATTTTGGATGCATATACATTATATATATGCTTTGTATAAATGGTAATACAAAGATAAAATTTATACATTATTATATCAGACTGTGTATACTCTAAATTCAAGATATGTGTGTGTGTGTGTGTGTGTGTGTGTGTGTGTGTGTGTGTGTGTGTGTGTGTGTGTGTGTGTGTGTGTGTGTGTGTGTGTGTACATATACATACATACATATATGTGTGTGTGTGTGTGTATACATATACATACATACATATGTGTGTGTGTGTGTGTGTGTGTGTATGTATATATATGTGTGTGTGTGTGTGTGTGTGTGTATTTATGTATATATGTAATATGTATGTATGTATATATGTATATATGTATATATATATGTATGTATGTGTATATATATATATATATGTATGTATATATGTATATATATAGATATATATATACATACATATATATATATATACACATACATACATATATATATATATATATATATATATATACATACATATATATATATATATATATATATATGCCAATTAAGTTTATATAATTATTCAATGAAATGATAGGTATGTAAATTTAGACATGAAAACTCAAATACCATTTGCATATGCCTAACCGAATGATATATAAAGGACTGGGTATTAAGTCTTATATATATATATATATATATATATATATATATATATATATATATATATATATATATATATATATATATATATATATATATATATATATATGTCTTTGTGAGCAAAATATTCACATAGTAAGAACTATTATTGACTATGTTTTAAATAGTGAGTATATATTTGGTTGAATAGAAAAGTTGACTTAGTTTTATTGTATTATTTACTAAGAATTAAATACATATATATGTTATGTATGTATTGATTTATTCTTGTTTATTTGAAATATAAGGTAGACTATATCTTTATTCAAATAGAAAGCAAATATTATAAATATGAATAAGTTAATATCATAAATATTCAATGGAATAGAGTATTTACATTTATAAAATGGTGACTATAAGTTATCACTAGGGTCGATATATATATATATATATATTTATATATCAAATACCTAAGGGTATAGGTTTATTAATTTATGTCCTTGGTGATGTGAATAATAACATTTAGAGTACATACATGAAATGAATTATAGAAAAGGGTTATAATCTATGAGGTGATAAATATTTATGCAAAATTGTGTAGATTAAAATAGTAAGTGTGTTTTACATTATATATATATATATATATATATATATATATATATATATATAATGGGGTGTATATAATAAGAACATATAAATATACAAATTATATGTATAGGAGAACCTAGGTCCTCCAATATGTGTAAAGCCTATATTTATAGAAAAGTTAGCATATCTATATTTATATTATGTGACTAACCATATAATTCATGAAATTCCAAAGGATTGGGAACTATAAATATACACACATAGCCTAAATTCATGAATGAATGATTAAGTGTTTATTTTCTAGTTATTAAATCATTATATAAATTATGATTGGTGGTTTATATTGATAAGTATGAATTATATATTATGAAAATGATGAATTTATACATTATCATTTACTTAAGGGATATATATTATTTGGAATGACTGGTATTCTATCCATTTGATAAATAAACTTGCTTGTCATGAAGAGTGTTTATGTGATGAATAATATAAATGAGGTTTTGTTGGACCAACATACCCCCACTTTCTTACTTTTGAAAAAGGGGGCCCTTATGAATGTTCAATAACATTTGAACCTTGAAATCTTGCTCGAAGGATCATCCACTTGAAAGGGATACACTTTATACATGATTAATGATAATTATATTTTTTTTGAACTAACTCTACTAATGTTTTTTATCTGTGAGGATAGAATTGCAGGTTGCATAAAAGAGGCTAGGTTTCCTTTCTAGAAATCCCTCACATTTGAATTCAAAATTTGGTGGAAATCTTAATGAGGAAATGGACCTTCAGGGTTTCTTGAAGTATCCCTTCAAAATAATCATCTTGGGACACTATGGCATAAAGTAACCTTCCAAAAAAGGAGCCCATAGTTGTTGAGGCTTATTTTAGGTGCATCTTCATAGATCCAATGATCCATGCTTCATCTTGGATTCAATATAATGGTGTGACATGGCTAAATAATTTTCAATGAGGATATAGAATAATGAAGGTGACCAACTAGAAAATACTTCATAGATCGGGATCAATAGGCCACATTCATTCACAAATCTAATCCAAAGATCCAAAATAGATGAAATTCTCAAAGAACTAATGGCTAGATTCTGAAAAGACTTTCATGGGAGTAAGATGAATGAATTTATGAATTCACCACCTCTACCATTAAAACAAAAATCCCTAGCTCACCAACTAAAACCCTATTCCTTGTTTAATTGAGCCATAATTGCATTCAAAAAAGCTAAAAATCTCCTCAAGAAGAGCAAAAAGACTAAGAAAAATCATATAGTTGAAAAATAATCAAGATAGTTGAGGAATTATGGCTATATCAAGACAATAATGGTGAGAGGAGGTATAATTTTACTTATCAACTAACAGTGAAGGAAGACATTACAAGGATACAAAACTAGATGTGGAAGCTTTGAATAGTGGTTTAAAGAATTGGTCTAAAATCTTCTTTATGGTTTTTCTCTGCTAAAACCATTGGCTCCCAATGAGAAATGAATTGCTATATTTCAAAGGAAGCATGAATATCTTGTGCAAATCTAGATATATGGACTTCATCTCATAGCTACCAAACCAGAGGTAGTCCATTGTGTTGATATCCTAGCTCTTATGTTTATTGATTGTAGAATAGATGGAAACTGGATGATTAGGAAGGGTACATCAAATAAGGTTACCTATATAGATATAGTATCTTTTTAAGGCTACTATAATCTTCTCATGGCTCACATAGACCTCCCTAAAATCAAGTAATGGACCACTAATAATGACTTAGATGATATCTTAAGACCATACTAAATAGAGGGATTCATGTAATGAGAAACCATAATTATAGAATCCCAATTATGTAGTTCAAGAAGAGGATTAGGATCATCATAAGTTTATTTAATAGATCTTTTGGAGTAGCAATCACATCCTATGTTGACCTTAGGTGGGTTTCCTATATCTATATTATGGTAGAAGAGAAACTGACTCCACCTATTGGAGAAATGATAAGTATCCATTTGGGAAGGCAGTTCAATGGGATTAAAAGGAAAACAAGTTATATTTTTACTATGATGTCTTAATTTTTGTATGCCTTCATGGATTCTACCTTCTTCCATGCCATCAAGAGTTGGTCCCCTCATATAAAGATCACCATTTCTAACCATTGTTCCCAAATGCACATATTCAAATATAGGGACCATATGCAATCTATTTATGATTACATATATCCCACTCTAGTTGGGATAATTACTGGAAGCCCAATGCCCAAGGTTCTCCCTCTCATTAGGTAGTTTGTAGAACCCATCCATGACATATGGCTTTATCCTAATTATACAGTCATTAGGATTAAAGGAATCCAAACCTAGCCCTTTAGATTACCAGTGCATGTCTCAATAAAACTAGCTGAGAATGAGATTGCTCATCAAATCCTTCATGGTATGGACCATGTATGAAATGAAAAGAAGGTATCCTACGTCTCTTCCCATATATGATTGGGAGGACAATGATTTAAGGATAGAAGCAATTAGATATCTTATTAAGGAATAGAGAGACATGATACTTCCAATTAGATGACCTCAAGACATGGGATCTAAAAGGTAATGTGCTCTCCCATTTACAATCCAAGCAACTGTATAAGATCCGTTATGAACACCAATTAGATCCATAAGACCACTTATACACAAAGGCAGGCAACTTTGAGGAAGTTTTGGATAGATTTAAAGGGCATGGAATCAAATTGGAACATAGATTACAGAGGGAAGAAAAAACATCAAGAGAAATGTGGTAAATGAATCCCTTACAATACCACCTCTTACCTTCCACTTTAGGTCCATGACATCTACCTCAAGCTCTACCTCAACAATAGTAGTTACCTCAGTAGCAAGTACCCAAAAGTGAGGGACCTAGTGAACAAAGGATAAAACATAAGCTAGGAAAGGGACCCTCTACCTTAGCTTTAACTCAAAGACCCCCTTCACCTATGAAATACATTGGCATGGTTGCATTGGAGCCTTATGAAATAGTGGATGATTTTTTTAAGGAGCTTACAGATACATATGGGTTAGGTAAGGAAGATAATGATGAAAAAGCCATAGCTAAGGTAGAACTAATTAAGGGTCCTCATGTTAATGAAAAAGATAAAGATAAGGAGGTTGCCTTAGATTTGGTCCCTATGACCAAAATAAAAAGGGAGATAGATATGGCTTTGGTGCCTAGAACCTCCAAGAAGCCCAAGTAGATTCACCCAACAAGTGAGGTGAACTTGTTTAGTTATGAATTTCCCATACATGGACCCATCATCCCTGACTTTTTCATCTATTGGAAGTTCAAAAATATACCCTTTCAAATTCATTCATGGGATTTGACCAACACTACCAATGTTGAATTCAATGATGAGATCCAACCCTGGGTCTTAGAGCTTATGAAGGAGCAAGAAGAGAGGAGAATGATTGAGGTTACTAAGGAAAGAAACAAGAGAATGGAATAACTAGGGTAATTAGTAGGTGCTAATGTTAAAACACTAGAGGTTTCAAATCTTTAAAAATCAAGACCAATGGTGCAATTCAACCCTGATATAGTTACACTTGAGAAAGTTACCATGAATAAGGCAACCATTAAAACTAAAGAAATCACTCTCCAAAGAGTGGAACCATTTATGGGACTCACTCAAATATAAGCCTAGGTAGATGGATAACACCCCATTCATAAATAATATATTTCAATTATGGTCCAATCCTAGTTATAAATGGTTGTGGTGGGAATTTAGGGAATGAAGCAAAAGATCTTAAACTTGGAGAAGGAAAAGAAAGACTTGGAGGCACAAGTCTCATTATCAGTTCTAGAAGACCTGATGAGCATGTTAAATAAGTAATTATTTGATACCTTTGGGTGATTAAAGGATATCAAACTTAGGCTAAATAACTTGGAACTTCAACCCAAGAGGGCCCAAACATTGATACAATAGTGGTAGGAAACTAAAGACCAGGTAATAGAGTTGATCAAAATGCACATCATTAAACAGCCCCTAGATTTCAAAATCATTAAAAAAAGGCAATTAGATGCAATTAAAGGGATTATAGTATATAAAATATAATATTTAAGATCATGGTATAATAGGACCAATGACTTTATGGAGGAAGATAAGGACCTAGTGTGCAGAATTGAGAAGTTACTAGGAAACCTATTGATAACCCCTTATCAACCTACTCCCACTGGAATGATGCTTGATATAGAGTTCTAATATAGATTCTAATCCTTCATCTAGGTACTCAAGGATAAAAAATAGGTCCAATGTAATATAGATAATTTAAAAGTCCTTAATATCATCCTCAAGATAGGGGAACAGATTATAGAGGCAAGGTGCTTACAAGAGGTCACTATCAAAAGTGACAAAGAATATAATACATTAATTGAACAACAAGAAGAGAGTCTAATGAAACCCATAGTGTATTTTGAGTTGATCAAAGAACAACACACCATGGTGAAATAATTTCCTCATCCTAAGTGATCAAGGGGGATGGCCCACCATCCCAAGACCAAAGTCAAGATTATTCTTTTATAAATTATATATGCTAGTTTGTTAGCATATATTAATCTTTTGATCTAGTAAGCACCTGAAGGCCATATGTATTATAGATTTATTTGTAAAAGTATAGTTATCCTTACCTCTTATAAAGTTTGGAAGGAAAGATGACCAATGCACTACCTATACCCTATATAAATAGGTGGGTGTTACCATTTGTAAAAGAGAATATTTTGAGAAATTTTATACTAGAGAAATTAATATAATTTTTTTATAAAAATATTTTCTGGGTTGTGTTATATTATTTTTGCTTTATCTCAATTGTTGGTGGATTTCTTAAATTTGAATAGTTCTTGGATAGATGAGTTATATTTCATGTTCATGGGGTTTCTAGTTTGTGATTTGCTAGACTAGTTGAAGGAATCTATGTTTACTTCATTTTATTTTCTCTGTATTTGAATGTTCTTATGAAATTTAGATTAACATAGAAAAATCTTTAAGTAATCTTGAATTTTACTCATGATTCATATATTTTCCTTTGAATCTTGCCTAATTTTTTTTTAAGCTTGGGCTTATGCTGTGTTGCATCACTAATTGGTTAAATATATACTCAAATTGAATAAGACTCTATCATTATGTTTGAGATTAATGCTTGAAATCATGTTTCTTCTTTGCCTTACCCTACCGTTTTCTTATTTTATCAATACTCACTTTACCTTGAGATCATTTTAAATATTCACTTAGATTAAATTAGAGCTAGAAACCTTGATCAAGATGACTATAAAACTATAAATAATTTAGACCATGGTGACTCCCAACCACCACATCAAAAAAAAATTATGGGAAATTCTCATACTTTACCAATTATTCCACCACAGACATACTATTTGTCACAAACTACAAATCATGCCCTAGATTCTTGTAATCCTAAAATGAGAAGTGTTTATTAACACTAATGAGCACTCTGTAGAAAAATTGGAAGCATCAACAAGAGGTTGTCCACATTGGCACTAGAAGGAGGGTGGTCATATTTACAAGTATGATTGTTTTCTTGGTTAAGCTTAGAGGATAATTATGTCCTTTGTAAATATCTTTGCTCTGTCAATGTTTTCTTACTCATATTTGCACTTAGTAAGGCAAAGATCCTTGTTCTTTGTGAAATTTAGCTCAAAATCTAGTAAGTATAACTTTAAAATTGAGAATTCTTGATGCTTGAGATTAGAACAATTTATTTTGAGTAAAGATTGATGTTATCTTTTGAAATTCGAGCCCAATTCTTCAAAATGATATAAAAAATGGCCATCTTTGCATGATCAAACATATATTTGAGCTAATTTAGTCAAAGATCAATGTCCTTCATCATTTCATAAGTGATTATTTATAAAATAGGCTTAATTTTTATGTTATTTATTATTATTTATGGGAATTAATGTGTTACATCATATTTCAAGGTAGGATTCTTAGTTTTCAAGCTAGAATTACCCATAATTAGGACAAGACCTCATTTAGAAACCAGGGAACCTCTGCTTGGACTCGAGACACACTGACAGAATAGAAAGAATAAAGGAAGGTGTAGATGTTCAAAATCCTTTCCATCTTCACCCCTACAAGGAGTCCTTATATTTAACCTTTGACCAAATATGGCTTGGCTTGGAAGTTCTCCTATCAATGTTCCAAGTATAGTTCATGATTTGCCATGAAATCTTGAGAAATATATGCCTATTTTTAGTTCAATTGGTATGGTCACTACTGAGGAACATGTCAAGTCCTTAAAAAGTACTCTCAACCTCCTAAATTTCATTCATGAAGATGTAGCTTGTAGGTTATTCCCTTTTACCTTCAAATATGTTGCTTATAAATGGTTTTTAAACCTATCAGATAATTGTATCACTTATTGGAATAATTTTGACACCATCTTTATTGATCAATTTGGGAAGATCATTAATCCTTGTGTTATATATCATCAGTTTACTACCATAAAGAGAGATCAAAGTGAGCCTATTAGGTCTTTTAATGCCAGATTTCAAAAGATGTTTAGTATAACCATAGATCCTTATAAGCCTAATGAACCTTTGGCCATATAAATATACAAAGATGTTGTGGATCCCATGACTTCTATGTTTATTAAGAGAACTATCCTAGCTATTGCCACATTAACTCAAGCTTATTCAAAAATTAGTGGTCATTAGTGACCAAATACAACCTCAAAGGCAACTGGCTTACTCAATTCTAAATGTGAACCCATAAATGTTGACCTTAAATATTTTCCCAACTAATAACCAGAATGTTCCATCTTTGAATCAAATACCATCTCTAACTATCTTGTCTACTAGTCATGCTACTCTTAATCAGAATTTAGGTTTCTTAAGTTAGTAAACTACTAATGGATCTAAAGACAATGGTCAAAAGTCCCTAATACCAGTCAATGCTACTAATAATAGTCAAGCTCAAACTTTTGATGTTCTAAATAATGAAAGTGAGTATCTACTCAAGATGGTCCAGAAGCTCAGCATAGACTTCTTGTAGTTTTGAAAGCAAGTTGGAAATGCTAATGATGGCTTTGGAAGAAACTTCATCCTATAAAAGTTTAACAGACCTGGGAATCGATTCTAGAATGATAGTTTTTTTAATAGCAATAAATCCAATGATCATCTTGCAAGAAGACTATGGGATTAAATCTCATAGATATTTCTCTACCTAATTATTATAGGGTGCATGCCACTTCTAAGCATGGTGAGATAGACTATATTAAATTTTTTAAAGATTTTGAAGCCTTCTAGGAATATCTTGACACCTTTGAGGTTATCTCATATAAGGACAATATAACTAGTGCTTTTAGGTCTAAAGCACAAGATCAAGTACACATGATGGACACCTTACAATTTTCCTTTTAGAAAGATAATGAACCTGATAATATTCCTAAAGAAATCCAAGAATTTCAAAAATTCTTAAAGACTTACCCTCTAAGGAATAGGGAGAAAATATATCATTTGACTAATTTTATTCCCTGTAATAACTATGGGACTCCCCTAGATACATCTTCAAATAATGATCCTGAACCAGCCAAAGGTATTTATTCTAAGCCTTTGCTTGAACCTTTGAATAAGACTAGATACAATATTATTGAGGACATGAAGAAAATCAAGGAAAATATCACTCTACATGAATTAACATAGATAGCTAAGAAAATAAATCTCTTGTAATCCTAATCTAAAAATCTTGGAAAGCCATTAAAAATTGATACTACCAATATAACTATGCAAGTGACAAAAGTAGAATATCTACCTTCTCTGCTCATAGTCAAAGTGTTCGATAAGAATTTCCATAATTATCTATTAGATTTAGGAGTTTCAAATAATATTATGCTAGCTAGAATTTATGAGAAACTAGGATTAAACCTAATCAAGTAAGATTAAGTGGTCACACAATTAGATAAATCAAAATTCAAAGTCATTGGAGAATTGCTTAATGTGCATATTCAATTGACAAGTGAACCTAGAGTTCAATAGTTTATTAGAATTCAAGTAGTAGATATCCCTAATGCTTATGGGTTACTTCTAAGTAGGGAATGGACCAAAGCTTTAAATTGGTACATTTCCAATAATTTTTCTCATCTATGGTTGCCATGGAAATGTGTTCCTAATTAGATAAGAGTTGAGAGAGAGCCAAAGATGAAGCATACGATAACTAAGTATAATGCAGTTAATGAGAGGGTAAAATTCCTTGATTCTAATCTTGGGATATTCACTTTAGAAATTTCACAAAATTGGATTCTAAAATTCCCCCTCTAATGCCTAGATTATGGAAATTACATGTTGATAGAGCTAGATGCAAATCAAGATCAGGAGCTGGCATTGTGTTAGTAGACCCTACAGACATGCACTATTATGCATATTATAGATTGAAATTTCCTTGCACTAATAAATTATTTGAGTATGAATCTCTCATCTTAGGACTATAGCTTTCCATCAAGCAAAAATTCAAGGAAATTTTAGCCTATGGAGACTCTGAAATTGTGATCAACCAAGTGAAAAATAAGTACTAGTACAAGTTGTTTTACTTGAAGAAATACAACTTTAGGGTATGGGACTTGATCAAGTCTTTCAATGCTTTCAACATCTTAGCTATTCTAAGGGAATAAAATAAGGATACTGATAAGCTTGCTTCTTTTGCAACCAACCTCATGCCAAATCAAGACTCTTGTGACTTCAGCATTGATTTGGTACCTTACCCATCATTACCTATTAATATCAATCACCTCTAAGTTTTTAATGATGATCAATAGATCATCAATTTATTGACCAACTCTGGGGCCTTTGAGGCCCATATCATTGATGAAGTAGATAAATGTTATCTTGAAAAAGATCCTAATGGGAAGATCATCCAACTTAGTGATAACAAAATACCTAAGGGGGTGATCCATTTAGAGAGGTTGTTTGATTATGATAAGATTACATAGATACTTAAGGTACCTAAAGTGAATGGAAAAGATTATCAACTAGTAGATCTTGATCCACAAGACCAACCTCAACCAATTAACATTGGAAAAGCATGCACTGAAATGGAAAATAAGAAAGTAAGAGAATTTCTCAAAAAGTACAAAGATGTCATTACTTGGTCTTATGAACACCTAAAGATATTTTATCCAAGAGTCTTAACTCATGCAATACCTCTCAAAGAAAATATCAAGCCTTTTAGGCAAAAACAAAGGCCAGTCAATCCTATTTTAGAACCTATGATCTATAAGGAGGTAAGGAAACTATTGGATGCAAGGATTGTCTTTCCTATCAAACACTCCACTTGGGTCACCACTTTGGATCTAGTAAGAAAGAAGAATGGGGAGATTAGATTATACATTGACTTTAAGAACTTGAATGAAGCTTCAAAAAAGGATAAATATCCTTTATCTTCTTTAGACCAAGTCATACAAGTTGTCTCAAGATTAGTTATGATGTTCTTCTTGGATGGATTCTTAGGGTATAACCAAGTGCTGGTTGATAAAGAACATAGGATGAAAATATTTTTCATGACCAAATGTGGAACCTATACCTATAATGATTCCCTTTTGGCTTATCAATGCAAGGGAAACATTTCAAAGGGCCATAGACCACACTTTCCAAGGTTTGTTAGGTAAATGTATTATCATCTAATGGATGATTTGACAATTTTCTCTAAGAATAGGAAATATCACTTCATGTACTTACAACAAGTGTTTGAAAGATGCAGAAGGTATGGCATTTCCCTCAACCCCAAAAAGAGTATATTTTGTGTCATAGAATGAAAAATACTAGACCATGTTATCACCCAACAAGGGATCTCCATATATCCTAACAAAGGGGAGGATATCTCTAAAATTTATTTATCTAAGAATAGAAAAGAGCTTAAATAATTCTTTGGGAAAATTAACTTTGTAAGAAAATTCATCTTAGGCTTTGCTAAAATTGTCAAGCCTTTGAATGACATGTTAAAGAAAGATGCCAATATCTCTTGGAATGAATATTCTAATAAATCCTTTACTTACATTAAAAATTCTATCACTAAATCCCTAGTATTCATAAGTCTTGACTTCTCAAAATATTTATATCTATATTCATTTGCCTCTGAACATACTATGGATGTAGTAATGACTCATAAGATTGATGGGAATGATCATCCCATAGCTTTCATGAGCACCAATTTCAAGAATGATAAAGGGAAATATTTTATTATTGAAAAATAAGCTTATGCATTGGTTAAAGTAGTCAATAAATTTAGGCATTATATCTTTAGGAACAAGGTATATGCCATCTTACCAGACCCAACTATGAAGCTTATGCTAAGTCAAAGTGATCTTGGAGAAAGAAGAGGCAAATAGACATCATTTTTATAATAATATGACATAAAAATTAATATTTCCAAGTTATTAAGGTGCCAAGGCATATTTTAAATGATTTCCAATATAAGCCCTAAGCTCCATGTCATGCAATTCAACCAACAAAAATTCTAGCCTAATGAGTGGTATCACCCTATCATCCACTTACTTATCAATGGTTTTTACCCCCATGACTTACAAGGGAGAAAAGGAGATCCTTGAGGCTCAAATTAGCTCATTACCTCATCAATAATGGAGTCTTATATAGAAGGAACTTTGAGGGATTTTACTTAAGATGTGTATCCAAAGAAGAAATAGCTCAAGTCATGACCACCTTCCATGAAAAGCTAGGAAGTGGACACCCTTCAAGAAGAACCATAGCTCATAATATCCTTAGAGCTAGGTACTATTAGCATATCCTATTCAAATATGATCACAAGCATGTGATAAAGTACCATGCATGCCATATATTCAACATAAAAGAGCCAAAGGTAGCCATGCCTTTGTAACCTATGATAGTTGACAAACCCTTTGCAAAATGGGGGTTGGACTTTGTAGGGGTGATCAAACCCAATTCTTATGAAGGACATAAGTTTATCCTTATTGATACTAACCAATGTACAAGATGGAGTGAATCTATTACCATAAAACATTATAGGGTATAAGAGGTAATTAACTTCATGGAAGAAAACATTTGCACAAGATTTGGAACCCCAATCCATTTGGTATGTGATAATAGATCTACCTTCACTTCTATTGAGTTGACTAAATGGGCATATGATGATGGCATCATTATAAAATTTGCATCCAATCATTGTCTTGAAGGGAATGGAGTATCTGAATCTATAAATAATAATTTGAGGAAGGCTATCAAGAAGTCTATAGAAGACAAACCAAGAACATGGCACAAACTCCTAAAGTATGCACTATGGGTAGATAGGATAAGGATAAAATAGGATCTCAAGGCTTCACCATTATTATTGGTGTATATCTAGGAATGTATCTTCCTCATAACCCTCAAATTGCCTACATTTACCTTCATGAAAGAGTACATGGAAGAAAGCCAAGACCTTGTTACCTCAAAGTTGTTAGATATTGTTTAGGTTGAAGATGTTAAGGATGAAGCATTTGCTAACTTTAGAAAACATCAAGCAATAGTGAAAAGGTGGTTTGATAAAGGATCCAAAATCAAAGTGTTCAGCCAAGGAGACTTAGTCCTCCTCTAGGACAAAGCTTTAGAGCTAAAAGGGAAACATGGTAAATTCATACCTTTATAGATTAGGCCATATAAAATTACAAAGACATTAGGAAATAACGCCTTTAAATTGAAATACCTCCAAGGAGCAGAGTTCATCTTACCCACAAATGATCAATAAGTCAAACATTACTTTGTTTCTACCCCACTAGGAGTCTTCATGGAGTAAAATTTGTAATATAGTTAGATTAGAGTAGGTAGGCTAGATAGTTTCTTTACTTTTTTTCTCATCTTGTTTTTATTATACATATTTATTTACTTCTTACTTGTTGATTTTTGTCACGTGTTTGCTTCTTTTTTTTTGTGCTCTTTTATTTCCAATAAGCCCTATGGATAGCTTTACTTGATTTTTCATGAGATTACTTAAAATTCTAGTGCTTGGAAGTAGGGATATGAATATTGCAATGATGAACATAGGTTTCCATAATGGTGTAGATTGATATAGAAGTTAATTATCATGAAAAGTCTTAAGTATAATCTTAAATCAAGGTTTGGTTGAAATAAGAATCATTTATGTTAGAAGCAAACTTAGGATGTTGAGGCACATTTCATGCTAGCACTTAAAACACATCCTTGTCTGGGATAGAGGTTACAACTAAAAGTGATTACCCTAAGAGTCAAATAGTTGACCAAATCCTTAAAACCAGGCTATATTGGTCCCCAACCTTTGAAAAAAATACCTAAAAAAGAGAGAAGAAACTTATTGCAAAATCTATGGAAATAAAAGCAAAGGTGATTCTAATAACCTCCATCGAGGCTTTGAACACCTGGCTGGAAATAGAGCAAGGCCTTCATTGGGACCAAAGGTATTTATGTTAGGGCTATGGACACCTTGCTAGTAGCAGAGAAATGCCCAAACCTCCCCTGAACTAAGAGTAATTATTATCAATGGACATCCAAAATGCTCAAATTCAAGTGTTATGACCAAAGGTATGACCTGGATGTTACCTTCCAAAGTTCCAAAACAAATAGTAAGTGGAATCAAAGCACACATTGCATGTCTATGTTTCAACATTTTGAGTTTTAACTTTACACATGTGAAGTTTATTCTAACCAATGTTGGATTTAGACAATATTATAGACCAAATGGATGAAAGACTTATGAATTGTTCTAAACTAGAGCCTTCGGTTCTAACATATTGCTATGTTTCCCCTATGAGTCACCATTTGGTAGACCAACATACCCCCACTTTATTGATTTTGCAAAAGGGAGACCCTTATAAATGTTTAATAACACTTTAACCCTAAAATCTTGCTTGAAGGAGTTATTTATTTAGAACTTGAAGATCATCCACTTGAAAGGGATATGCTTTATACAAGCTTAATGATAATTATATGTTTTTGAACTAACTCTAATAATGTTTTTTGTCTTAGAGGATTGAATTGTAGGTTGCATAAAAGAGGCTAGGTTTCCTTTGTATAAATCCCTAACATTTTAATTCAAAATTTGGTGAAAATCTTAATGAGGAAATGGACCTTTGGGGTTTCTTGAAGTATCTCTTCAAAAAAATCATCTTGGGACACTTTGGCATAAATTAAACTTTTAGAAAAGGAGCCCATAGTTGATGAGGCTTATTTCACATGCATCTTCATAGATCCAATGATCCATGCTTCATCTAGGATTCCATCTAATGGTGTGACATAGATGAAGAATTTTCAAAGAGGATAGAGCATAATGAAGGTGACCAACTAGAAAATACTTCATGGACCGGGATCAATGGACCATACTCATTCATGGATCCAATCCATCAATGAAAAATAGAGTAAATTTTCAAAGAACTAATGGCTAGCTTATGAAAATACTCTTTTGGGAGTAACACAAACAAATTTATGAATTCACCACATCTACCATTAAAATAGGAAAATCCCTAGCTCACCAATGTAAAACCATATTCCTTGTTCAATTGAGCCATGATTACATTCAAAAAAGTTGAAAATCACCTTGAAAAGAGCCAAAAGACTTAGGGAAATCATACAATTGAAAAACAATAAAGCCAATTAAGGAATTATGGTTATAGCAAAACAACAATGGAAAGAGGAGGTAGAAGTTTACTTATCAACTAACGGTGAAGGAAGACATTACAGGGATACAGAACTAGACATGGAAGCTTTGAACAATGGTTTAAAGAATTGGTTTGAAATCTTCTTTATGATCAATGTGCTACAACCATTGGCTCCCAATGAGTAATGAATTGTTGTAGTTCAAAGGAAGCATGAAGATCTTATGGCAATCTAGATGTCTAGACTTCACCTCACAGTTTCCAAACCAAAGGTACTCCATTATGTTGATATCATAGCTCCTATGTTTATTTATTATAGAATAGATGGAGACTAGATGCTTAGGGAGGGTACATCAAAGTAGGCTGCCTATATATCTCCAGTATATTTTGAAGGCTACTATAAGTTTATCAGGGCTCACATAGACCTCCCTATAATTAGGGAATGGACCACTATGAATGACTTAGATGATATCTTAAGACCATGGTTGAATAGAGGGACTCATGTAATGAGAAACCATAATGGTAGAATCCCAATTATGTAGTTTAGGGAGGGGATTAAGATCATCATGACTTTGTGTAACAGATCTTATGGAGAAAAAATCACATCCTATGTCAACCCCAGGTGCGTCTCCTATATCTATTTTATGGTGGAAGAGAAACTGACTCCACCAATTGGAGAAATGATAAGTATCCATTTGGAAAGGCAGTTCAATGGGATTAAAAGGAAAATAAGTCAAATTTTCACTATGATGTCTTACTTATTGGATGCCTTCATGGCTTTTACCTTCTTCCCTGCCATCAAGAATTGGTCCCCTCATAGCAAAATCACCATTTCTCACCATTATTCCAAAATGCATATATTTAAATATGGGGACCACATGAATTAATTTATGATTGCATATATCCCATTCTAGTTTGGATAAATACTAGAAGCATAACGCCCAAGGTTTTCCCTCTCATTAGGAAATTTTTAGAACCCATCAGTGACATATGGCTTTATCCAGATTGTATGGTCATCAAGATTGAAGGAATCCAAACCCAACCCTTCAGATTACCACTGCATGTCCTAATCAAACTAGTTAAGAGTGAGATTGCTCATCAAATCCTTCATGGTATAGACCATGTATGCAAGGAAAAGAAGAAAGGCATCCTACGTCTCTTACCATATCTAATTGGGAGGACAATGGTTTATGGATGAAATAAATTAGAGATCTTAGCAAGGAATAAAGGGACATTTTGCTTTTAATTAGATGACCTCAAGATAGGGGATCCAAAAGGCAATGTGTTCTACCATATATAGTCTAAGCATATGCATAAGATCCCTTATGAACACCAATTGGGTCCATATAACCACTTATACACAAATGCAACCAACTTTAAGGAAGTGTTGGATAGATTTAAAGGGCATGCATTCAAATTGGAAAATAGATTACAGAGGGAAGAAAAACCATCAAGAGAAATATGGAAAATGATTCCCTTTTAAAACCACCTCTTACCTTCCACTTCACATCCACCATACTACCTCAAGGTCCACCTCAACAATAGTAGCTACCTCAACATAAAGTGCATAAAAGTGAGAGACCTAGTGAACAAAGGACAGAACATAGGCTAGGAGAGGGACCCTCTACCTCAGCTTTGCCTCAAAGACCCCCTTCTCCTATGGAGTACATTGACATGGTTACCTTGGAGGCTTATGAAATAGTGGATGAGTTATTTAAGGAGATTACAAATATATATGGGTCAAACAATAAATATAATGATGAAAGAGCCATAGCTAAGGTGGTACTAATTAAGTTAATGTACTTGCAAGAGATCACTATCAAAAGTGACAAGGGGAGTAGATTATAAAGGCAATGTACTTGCACGAGATCACTATCAAAAGTGACAAGGAATATGATATATTAATTGAATAATAAGAAGAGAGTGTAATGAAGCCCATAGTGGATTTTGAGTTGATCAAAGAACAACACACCAAGGTGAAAGACTTTCTTTAGCCTAAGTGATCAAAGTGGGGTGGCCCACTAGCCCAAGACCAAAGTCAGGATTATTATTTTATATATTGTATATGCTAGTTTGTTATGATATATTAATCTTTTGATCTAGTAGGCACCTTAATGCCATATTTACTATAGATTTATTTTTAAAAGGATAGTTTTCCTTACCTCTTGTAAAGGTTGTAAGGAAAGATGACTGCTGCACTACCTATACCCTATATAAATAGGTGGGTGTTACCATTTGTAAAAGAGAGGATTTTGAGAAGTTTTATACTAGAGAAATTAATACAATTTGAATTTTGAAAAGATTATCTGGGTTGTGTTATATTGTTTCTACTTTCTCTCAGTTGTAGGTGGATTTTTTTAAATTTGAATAGTTATTGGATAGAGGAGTTATATTTCATGTTCATGGGGTTTCTAGTTTGTGATTTTCTAGACTAGTTGAAAGATTCTATGTTTACTTCATTTTATTTGCTCTACATTTGAATGTTCTTATGAAATTCATATTAACATAGCAAACTCTGTAAGTAATCTTGAATTTTACTCATGAAATTTTATATTTTGCTTTGAATATTGCTTGATTTTTTATGAAGCTTGGGTTTATGCTATGTTGCATCACTAATTGGTTAAATATATACTCAAATTAAATAGGACTCTATCATTATTTTTGAAATTAATGCTTGCAATCACGTTTATACTTTTTATCAATACTCACTTTATCTTAAGATCATTGTAAATATTCACTTAGATTAATTTAGAGCTAGAAACCTTGATCAAGAAGACTACAAAACTACAAAGAATTTAGACCCTAGTGACTCCCAACCATCACATCAAACAAATTCTATGGATAGTTCTCATACTTTGACAACTATTCCACCAAAAACATACTATTTGTCACAAACTACAACTCATGCTCTAGATTTTTCTAATCCTAAAATGAAAAGTGTTCATTAACACTAAGGAGCACTATGTGGAGCAATTGGAAGCATCAACAGGGTTTTTCATATGTTTGATGGACAAAATGTTAGTATAGTAATTATTTATGTAATTATCATGTGTTTGTACTTGTTAGTAGAAATAATTGCATGAATATATTATTTATAATAAATTTTAATGAAATATAGCATTGTTGATTCCAACTAAGCAGTGAGATGAACTTCATCGATGTAGTTAGTATCACCAATACCAAATAAATATAATTTGATCAAGTGGTGTGTATGAAATTGATTGATCCCTTAGATCAATAGCTATTTGAAAACTTTAGGCAAAGTATTGCTAAATAGAGATTTTCATTTCATATATATGATTTACATGTTCGTGTGATATCATGTTAGAATATATTTTATTTATGGTACACATCATGTAGTAGAAATATTATAGCACATGAGTACTAGCATGTCTCTCTAGATTCCTATACCATCACTATCTACCCATCTATGAAGGGAGGGTCATTTCCTATTTAAAATATTGGGTGGGGGATCAATGGTTCATTATTGGTGTGAAAAAGTGATTGGATGATGGTATCCCTCCCCACCATAGTTCTTACTTGGAGAATACACTTGAGGTTGTCAGAGATAATGAGTTAGAGTGACTCGAGCTCCATAGAGCATTGTATCTAATAATGTATATATGTTGAGGCAAAATTCCTATTATAAATGTAATTGATTTATAATTATACACTGACTGTAGTGTTTATATTATTGTACCATCTATGGATAGACTTTAATATAATAACTTTCTTTATACAACTATATTATGTTACATAAAATGTTAGTGATAAGTAATTATTATTGTTACATGTTACTTATGTTTAATATGCCTAGTTAGTATGTTGAAGATCACTAATTATATTCTTGAGGTGTAATCTAATGAAAGAATAAGTGTTGAGTAAATATTTTAAATAAAAAATTAATGCATTATTCTATCAAATCCATGTGGGTATGTTACAATAAAGGTGGTTAAAGACAACAAGGAAGGAGTTGAATCCATCTAGGAGTTAGCCATGCAATCCACATAAAGAATCATCTAGGTAAAAGAGGTAAATGTCTCTTTGGATGCCCTACTCAAGGATAATAAGAAATTATTTACTTAGGTAGAGATCATCTTCAATGAGACACCTATCAACTTGTAAAAGTTTGACCACAAGGCCAACCTCATTAATCAATCATTGGTGGATCAACAAGGCCTACCATAGTAGTTGGAAAGTGTCCCACCTTTGACCTTATTTTAGTTTTCTCTTAATGGGCCCCAAGTAATCCTATATATTATTCTATGAATAGGAATATTTTGGTATAAATATGTTATAACAATTTCATTCCATGATGGCCTAATTTGGGAACTTGCACTACTAGGAAACAAGTCTCGTCCTTTTATAAGTACTTTTGTGTTATATTTTTAATGTTATACTTAATTTGAAAACAAACACTATCAAATTAATGTAAAATTGGTTTTTATATGTAAATTATTATGTTTGTCTTGGATGCCTTCCATATTATTTTTAATTTAATGAATCAATATTGATGTTAGAAGACTATAGTCTATGATTCTTTATAGAGTTCATGTATTAACTAGGATGTGCATTTTACTATTTTAGTTAAGTTATTTGATCCCTTCATTTTACATGATATATTTAAGGACCTATGTGTAATCAACTATATACATATTTATATTTTATTCATTATAGGAGTCTTATAATTTATAATTTATGATTTTTCTCAGATCCTCTCCCTATGTAATTAGATCTTGAGCCATCATCAAACTTAGCATACAATGGTGAAACTATATCTAGGCACATTTTGGTCCTAGAAAAATTTATGTTAGACATTTATTTATAAGGATCTCTCTCTCTCTCTCTCTCTCTCTCTCTCTCTCTCTCTCTCTCTCTCTCTCTCTCTCTCTCTCTCTCTCTCTCTCTCTCTCTCTCTCTCTCTCTCTCTCTCTCTCTCTCTCTCTCTCTCTCTCTCTCTCTACATTTATTTTTAAACTAAAATTATTTGTTCCCCCTTTTATAAATAATGAATTGAAACATAGTATATCTTAGGATTCCCATCTATTTTAATCAGCTTGGCTAGCAGTATAAAATTTTGGTGAGTTGGTGAGAAAATTGGTATTGAGCCTCTAGTGGTAGTGTTTCATCTCTTGGAGATCTATTCTAAGTAGGTTATTTAATATATATAAATACCTACAACTCATGCCCTAGGTTGGATCAATAATAATCCTAAAATGAGAGTATGTAATTCCTCCAATTTTTCTCTAAGATCGCTCAGTTCATCTAACCTAATAGGTGTACTTTGGATTGAGATATTGAACCAAACAATAAGATCCAAGGTAGATTTACATATATTTTGTCAATTTATTATTTATATCTCATTTATAATTCTATAAATTTTGTATTTTACATTTAAATTTGTATATTTCTATATATTTAGATTACTTTTCAATACTTTATTTGTTCCTAAAATTTCATTATTAAATATAAAAGAATATTGAACATTCTAGTGAACCCATATTTTTTTAGAACACTGCTTGTTTGCTTTATTTATTTCCTATGATTTCATACGAATTTGTATAAATTCTCGACACTAAAAGAAAAAGGTATGTAACCTAGGATATAAATTTGAACCCAAAAGCTAATATTCTTCAACCTTGGATTCAATATGACACTAAAGAAATTATCTTTGTCACCAAGGATAACATATAACATTGAAGATCTTTATTTCAACCTTGGATTAAAATTTTTTAATATTTATACATAAAAATATTTTCATTATATTTTATCTTTATTTTATATTTGATTGTTTCTTATTTTTAGAAACTATGTTCTAATAGTTTTAAAACTATTTAGTGACTATTGTTATGAGTTATATGGTTGTCTATTTAATGAACACCATGGTGTGAGGAGTATTGTCCCAATACTCAAGCTATTGTATAATAATAAACATAAATTTTAATTTTCATGTACTTCATAGTATATTAAAAACACATATGATCCCTTTGTATACCAAATAAATCTTCTTTTAGCTATTTCATTTATGGTGAATCTAAAATGAGTATATCACTTAAGAAAGTTATTTTCACTATACCCTTAGAGATAGATAGTGGGATATAAGCACATCTTTTCCTCTAGAGTTGGTGCTCTAAAACATTGGGCTAACACTATTCTACGAACAAACAAGTATATGTAAGATCCCACATAATCATTCAAACCCTTGCCTAGATCACCCTTTATACATTCATTTTTTATTGTATTGTATTCATATTCATTAGCTTCTCTTGTTCATATTTTAATGTATTCATTGTCATTTTCTCTTTTGTACATGCAATATTACTTGATAGAAATAGTTATTTTCTTTATTATATTTGTTTCATTTAATTCACTGTGTATCTTATGGATAGTGAAAGTACATATGGTTAATAATGTTCATCTTCTAGATAATTTTTTGTCTAATAATGTTATGCCTTTTACTTATGATAATGAATGTAAAAATAACAATAATGAAAAAACTTATGGAAGAAGCATATATGCATGATTTTTATTTTGATGATGTAGCATTAAATAAATAGTATGATTTTGATGCATATTGGGAATGAGAATACATAGAAACAACTAGAAAATTTCACCTTGAGGATAAAAATTTACCTCTTGTTTCATATTTTGATTCACCTCTATAATCCTCTTTGGATCTCCCTTTTGATTCACCCTTGAATTTCTCATTGGATTCATCCTTAATCACCATTATAGTATACATTCAGATTCCACTGAGGATTCTCTGTTACCTTCTTCCTTAACTAATAATCTAGAGAAAAAAGAGAATCCTAAAAATGAATATCCACTTTTTGTAACAATATTTAACATATTTTTTATTAATATTAGGTTCCTTAGGCAGATTTTATCTTATTGTAATAAGTTGATTTCCATTCCTGTATGAATAAGAAGAGTATTTTATGGAATGTGAAGTGAGAAACCATCTTGGATTATTTATTGTATTTATTTACTCATTTTAACTTGAATTGTGAAAAAAAATTGGCTTGCATCAAATATTACTCATTATCATTATGTCATTATTTTATCTAACCTAACATTGGTGTCAAAGCAACAAACTTTATTTGTCCATTTTTAAATCTTCTTCCTATTCTCTAGTTGTATTATTTGTACAAACTAATTTCAATTTAATTGTTTAATATTTACATTGAAGGACATTCAACTATTTTTTTGACATTTCAAACATGTTTTTTAGCTATTTTATTAGTTATTGACTACATGGGAGGTGTCCTTGATAACAAAACTTAGACTTTGGCACTATTCTCTATTATTTTCATATGGTATTCAACTTAATAAAAAAACATTTAAACTAAGATGTTTAGGCATTTTAAATTAAATTGTTAGCCTAAAAACTTGCATGAAATTTTTCATTTTACTCTAATTATGTGGGACTCAAACATAGTGTTTCTTATAGAAGACTGCATGTTTCATGAATTTGGTGAATTATTCTACTGATTCTTTGTTTTTAATTTTTTGCATGACTATGAAAAAAAGGATTTTCTAAACTTATAAATTAGCAAAGAGTGTGTTGGACCTTAAAAAGTGGTATTTTAGTTTTTTATAAGGTGCATTATCATCTTATGGTGTCATACTCATTGTGTTATCCTTGAATTTTCTCTAATCAATGACATAGGAAGATAACAAAGTTTATTTGGATATTTAAAATCTTTTTTTGAATTTTTTTGGACTATTCCTTATTATATTAGTGTTATTCATCCTTTGCCACATGTACCTAAGTGTTGAATTTTGAGGATGCCATAAATTTCTTATTCCAATATTGGAATCATATAAGATAGGAGGAGAAGTACATATTTTATTATTTTTCATGTTAAAATTAGGGTTTTCATTTATTTTAAGTGTTTTAGTTCAAATTTTAAAAATCATTAAGTCATCATTTAAGAATGCTTCTCTAAGAAAATTTAGAAAAAACAACCCAATTTTTCAATTCAAGGAGAAATAATGAGAGATACTCTTTTACACATTCACTTCTATCAAAAAACTTAAATCCAAAAATCTATAAAATTTGAGTATATCATAAAGTATATGGTTTTATTATTAAGATGGTATTAATGATAGGGTGAAAGGTGAATCTTTTTCACATTCCAACTAGGTACCATGTACTACTCTGCTCTTATATACCTTAAGACATCTTTCATGTACTTTTGAGTATATAGAACAAGCAAGATTCTTCCATGTACTAATGAGTATATAGGAATCACAAATATATAGAGAGTTTTGGTATATCAGTATGATGGTATATGGAAAATGAGATCATTTAGAGTGGTAAGGAACCAATTTGGGGGTTCTTAGAGCATTTAATATCTATATGAGTTTAATTGACCCTTAGGTTACCTTGATAATTAATTAAATAATAATAATATATTATTTATTAACACGAGGTGAAAACCTTATGAAAATAAATAATAAATTTATATTTATTTAATACTTACCAATGATTTAAATGTCTTTCAGGATGGTTGGAACCATTGGTTATAATGGTCACCTCCCTTCACATTTCACTATAAATAGGGTTTCACCCATATTGTGAAATATTGTGAATTGGTAAATTCATATTTGTGTGTGGAAAATATTTTTAAGGGCATTTGTGAATATTGTATGATAAGTGAGAAGAGGAAGAGGATTTGTATTAGGGTATTATTATTTCTTGAATATCTAATATCAACTATTGTGGGTTTTTTACTTCTATTGGAGGTTTTTCCACCTACATAATGTGTCATTGTTCTCTATGCTCTTTGTTGATTAATTACATATCTATATCATATGTGTACATTCCATATATATTATATTATATATTATTTATTCATAGAAATAAAGCTTGTAGATGTGTATTTGATTATCAAGGCTATCTAAATATTTGATGGGAAAGAGTGTTAATTAAAATTCAAAAGATATTGAGAATTTTTAAAGCTTGGTATTACCATGGTACAAATTTTGGAAGAATATTAATTGTTTTGAGTCTCTTATTGATTCTTGTATAGTAATTCTCATGATCAAACAAACTTCATTCAAGCATTCAAAACACCTTTAAACATCTAATATTCAATGTGTTGATGTTTTTATTAGACTGGTACATTTTAATGGCCTATGATACGATACTCTATGGCATATGAATTAATTTAAAAATTAATTATGGCATCCCTAGTCCCTGTAGATCTTGGTGATTGAATATTTAAACCAAAAAAGCTTTGTGCATCTCTATCAAGGTAGCCAAAGGTTAATTCAAACAAGGAAATAACCTCCAATCTCCATGTGCCACACTTGTATGGTGCCCTTGCCTAAATAATTTATCAAAAAAATATTTAATTTTATCTGTATGTTGGTTTATGGTGTTTAAAATTTATTTTGTCAATAATTTTGACTAACAAACCCCTTTTTGATCCCTAAGAAACATCAAAGACTTCAATTTATTTTTTTCAAGTTCTTTTAGGCACCATATTATAGCTTGGTGGAGTGAAAAATCAAATTTATCTATCAAAAATTAAACTTTGAACTTGTAATTACCTTTAGCAATCAAATTCAAAAAGAGTGGCAAAATTTCATGTTATTTGGTAGACTATTCATCTTGTTGTGTAAATCCAAACTTTTACTTGGGTGTCATTACTCTCTAAGAAGCATGCAACATGTAATTTTGACTTTGTATAATTTTAAAAAATATTTCATTTATTAAATATTTAATTTCTACTTGGACTTTGTGGCCCCCATCTTCCCTGAGTAAAGCTTTTTAATCTAAAGGTGAAAAACTATAATTTTTTTAACTGATTAAAAATTACATATTCCATATATATGTAATTAAATACTTTTAATTAAAAAATTCAAAAAATAAGGTTTGTGTGTGTGTGTGTGTGTGTGTGTGTGTGTGTGTGTGTGTGTGTGTGTGTGTGTGTGTGTGTGTGTGTGTAATATTTTAAATCTTTAAGTAGATGAGTTGGTTGTTATCTTTTTGCTATAACCTTGTAAGGAAGAGGTCTAGTATTTAGAACCCACTAGCCCTTTCCTTTTTTGGTCAAGTTCTTTTTTCAAATTTTATTAATTTTAAATTCCTTTTTTTGTTTTGTGTTCCAAATTTCTCACATACAAACCCCTCTCTATTGTCGACCTTCTTTGGAACATTTAACCTAGTTAAAATATTTTCGACCATTGTCATGTAACTAGATGATTATTAGATTTTATAAAGTTTTAGACATATTGGTGTGGTTCAATTTTTATTTTGAAATATCTTATTGTATATTTTACATCTTTTTAATTATAATGTTTAAATAATTATTTTGTGAGCAACTCTTACGACACATAAATTAGTGTATTTTTCTTCTTTTTTCACATTACTTAACATATATTTGAATAAAATTTACTTGTTTATGCTTATAAATTAATTTACTATTAAATCAATTTAAAATTCACATTAATCAGGGTTAACTTTTAATAATTGTTCTTGCATTAGTATATTTTTATGACACTTGTGACACCTTATTTCATTTCAAAATTTCATATTTTTTTAATTTCATCTAGCATTAATCTAAAAAATTATTTTTTTATACTTATAATTTACTTTATTTTTAGATAGATTATAAGTTCAAATTTAAAAAGGGTTCAAATTTAAGCTTTATCTAATGTCGTAGTGCCAATTTTAAAGGGAAGTAGTGACTTCTCTTAATTTTATACTAGTTAAATCACAAATGCTTAATGGATATAACTATAACATATGAAAAATTTATGTTAAAAAGAAATTTATGTCATAAAAGATGTGGAACATTGTCATTGGGACTTAAAAAACTTGTGAAGATGACATGTTACCCATAAACTTTCAAATACGCTTCAACAAAAATCATAGGAAACCATGTTGATTATATTGTGAAGTGTTAAGAATGAATTCCTACTGCATATTGGTAATCAAGAGTCTCCTAACAATATTTATAAATTTTTTAATTCTATACATGATGGTGCTTATCTCTCTAAAATTATTAAATTGATTCTTGAATTATTTACTACACTTATGAAAGGTGATGTAAAGGTTGCTAGTTTTATTGCTAAAATTAAGAGTTCATTAAAGATCAGTTAAATGATTGTAACTATAATTTAATTCAAGATCAATTATTTTATTTTATTATTTGTCTTAACATTCATGAAAGAAATCTTAATTTTATTTAAATTTTAAATTCAATGTACCAATCAAAATAAGATATCCTTGACCTCATGACCCTGTTAGCTCTTCTGATTCAAGAAGAACAAGTGATTTCTAATTTTGATTCTAAATATAATTACACTTAGACACTTATCACTCTTAATCTTATTTATGATAATAATATAAACCAAAAATATATCCCTAATTTTATGAAAAGTAAAATTTGGAATAAGAGACCTGACAATAAGAATCATAAACCTAAGTTTAATGAGAATTATAATCTGTAGTAAATTTGGACATAGAATGAGAACTTGTTATAAAAAAAAAGATAGAGTTAAAAATAAATCTTATAAAAATAACAAAGGTAATAACTCTAAACAAAATAAATAAAATAATTAAAACCCTAATCAAAATAAAAATTAGGATCATAATTCTAATGTTATTGCTTTTTATACTACTTTATTTGCTTCAAATGAGAATGAAGAGATTATAGATAGTTTTGAATCACACCATATGACTTACTTGTCTAATATTTTGTATGATTCTAAATATATCTCTAAAAATATCTATTTAGGAGATAAATTATTTTTTAAAAGTAACTAAATAAGAAAGGCAAAATTTACAAACATCATTATTAATTATGTTTTCTATATACCTGAGCTTAGTAAAAATTTACAATTTTTTTTCAACTTATGAACGATAATTTCATTATAAAAAATTTTAAAGATAACGTATCCATTTATAAATAAATTTATTTTTTTAATTGTTGAAGGTGTTCAAAATAATGGCTTATATATTTTTACTACTTCTATATGTTTGGTTTCATCTCATAGTAAGAATGAATCTTAATTATATCATGAAAGATTATGACATGTTAATTTTATAATTTTATATGATATGTCTTCTCATAATCTTTTTGTTGGTCTTATTTCTATTTTTTTCCATCATAATATTTATGAAGGTTGTTTATGTGGTAAGCAACATACTAATCCCTTCTACAATAATAATGATGAAAATTCCTCTCATTCTTTAAAATTAATTCATATTGATGTTTTAACATATTTTAAATTTATATATCTTAATGGTTACTTATATTTTTATTTTTATATATGATTATACTATAATTATCTAGTTATATTTCATTAAAAATAAATTTAAAGTATTGTCTAAATTCAAAGAATTTAAAGTTGTTTTTGAAAATACTTCTAGATTTTCTATTAATAGATTTAGATTTGATAATGTTGATGAATACGTTAGTAAATAATTTGATTATTTTTGCATTAATTTTAGTATTTAAATAGAATTAACAATTCTTTATTCCCCTCAACAAAATGATATTGTTGAAAATAAAAATTTCACCATTATAAAAGTTATTAAAACAATGTTGTATTCTGAAAATGTTCCTACTTTATTATAGGTCTAAGACATGAATACTATTTTAAATATTCTAAATATATTCTCTACCATTTGTATCTTTATACTCCTTTAAAAATGTGGTCTAAAAATAAATCTAGTGTGTCTCATTTTAGGATCTTTGATAGCCCTGCTTCCATCTTTATTCCTAAAGTTAAAAGAAATAAGTTTGATCCTACCTCATATTCATATATTTTGTAGGTTATGGAGGTGAGACTAAAATTAGAAGAGGATATTATCTATTTAAAATATAAATCATTGAGAATAGAAATGTTTTTATATTTGAAAAAAAAATTGTGAGTCATTTATGGAACCTATTCAATATTCTTCTTTTGATGAAGTTGGTTTGCATGTTTCTCCTTGTGATAAAATTAATATCCTAAAGTAATTTTATCCATCTTTTGATAACTTAGAGTTTGATTAACCTCCTAAATTTTATGTTCAATTTAAAAGACTTAAATGCATGGACTTTCTAATTCAATCTTCTAATATCAATAATCTTAATAAATTAATTACGAGTCAACATTTTTATCATGCCTTAATGACTATGTATGAATAATAACTTCAATTACTTATTTCTCTTTTAGTCTAAAATAGTTAGGTTATCCACCAAATGGATGTCAAAAATAATTTTATAAATAGTGATTTAGAAGAGAAAATCTACATGACTCAACCTAAAGGTTTCACTTATCCTAATAGATAACATTTTGTGTTTAAGTTAAGATTCTTGATATTGGTACTCTAAAATTACTTTTATTTTAAAATAACTAGGTTTTTTTAGCTATTATTTTGATAATGATATTTTTTTTAAAATTTAAAATGGTCATGTTATCTTAATTTTTTGTATGTTTATGATATTTTAATTATTGATAATCTAACTAGTTTAAATCATAAATATAATAATAAACTAAGTAAAATGTTTGAATGGTTGATTTAGGCATTTTAAATCATTTTTTTTCATGAATAGTTATATTTTAAGATAAATATTTTATTTTTGTATCATAATTTCAATATGCACATAATCTTATTTTTTAGTTTAATATGTTTGATTATAAATCTACATCTACTCTTATTAAAGTTGATGTTAAACTTGATTCAAAACTTGTATGTGAAAAAAGTAACCCTACTTTATATAGATAGCTTATTGGTAGTTTGATTTATCTAACCATTACTAGGCCAGATATTTTATATGGTGTTGGTGTTTTTTTTATATTTATACAAGATCCCTATATGAATCATTGTAAATTAGCTAAATGTATTTTTTGTTATATCAAATAAATAATTAATTTTAGTTTATTTTATTCTTCCATCAATAATATTAATTTATATGATTATTTTGATGATGATCATGTTGATGATACTATAGATCATAAATCTACTTCTAGATATATGTTTAAGTTTGGTGTATGTGCTATCACTTGGAATAGAAAAAAATCAATCTATTATTTCTATTTATTCTATAAAAGTGAAGTATAAAAGTGTTATAAACACTACTAAAGAATTCATGTGGCTATTAAGGTTATTGAGAGAACTTCATTTAGATGTTTCTCACAATACCATCTTTTATTATGATAACTAAAGTTGTATAGCTCTAACAAAAAATCTATTGCATCACCAAAAAACTAAATATATTGAAGTTCATGTGCATTTTATCTGAGAAAAAGTTCTTAATGATGATATTGATCTATATTTTTATCTTACAAATGAATAAGTAGTAGATATAAAACCACTTGGTGATACTAACTTATATCAAGTTCATGCAATATTGAGCCTCTTAGAGTTTTCATTGAAGGGGAGTGTGCATGATAATGTCACTTCCTAATGGTCATGTATTCTTCTTCTATATGCTTCTTCTCATTATAAAGGCATAATAAACTTTGTATGAAAGTTATGTGATTTAAATAAATTTTATGTAAAAATTTTATTTTTTTACCCCAATACTTAAAATCATACTTTATAATGGAGGCCCTTATATTATAAAAGGCTTAAAATATTTTTTATTGATTATTCATGAGAAACTATGAGATGTAGTCTCATGATCATGCCAACCTAAATTTATTTTTGAGTAGTTTATGAATTATAATTATTTTTGTTTAAAAATATAATATTTTTCATGATTAATATTTTTAAATCCTTCAAATTATTTAAATAGTATAATTCATTTTTCAAGGTGACTATGATTTTTATGCCCACTTAGTATTAAGAGGAACTGTTAAATCATTTAATGTCTAAGTGGGCTTAATTGACCTTTAACTTATCTTGGTAATTAATTAAATAATAATATATTATATATTATCATGAGGTAAAAATCTCATTAAAATAAATAATAAATTTATATTTGTTTAATACTTACTAAGATTTAAATGTTTTTTGGGATGGTTGGACCCATTGGTTATAATGGTCACCTCCATTCACATTTCACTATAAATAGGGTTTTACCACTATTTTGAAATATTGTGAATTATAAAATTCATATTTTCATGTGAAAAATATTTGTAATGGATTTTATGAATATTGTCTAAGAAGTGAAAAGAGGAAGAGGATTTGTATGGGGGTACTTTATTTCATGAATATTGAATATCAACTACTATAGAATTTTTACCTCCATTAGAGGTTTTCCTACTTACATGTTATGTCATTGTTCTCTATGTTCTTTGTTAATTAATTGAATATCTAGACCATCTATTTACATTTCATATATATTATATTTCATACTATTTCTTCAAGGATTTCACAAACTTAAAATAAAAATAATGCATTCAATCAAAGCAATTATCGGCACCACATTAACTAGTAAAGACAATGAGTTAGAATGGTATTATCAAGTGGATAACACACTCATATTCAATGGTTTATATTTTAATATTGGTGATGAGTAGACACAATTAGTTAATCCAACAAGGAATGCAAAATATAATCAAATAAGGAAAAATAAAAACCAGAAAGCATTGGCCTTAATGAGGGCCTCAATCGATTGAGATATGTTTCTTCATATTTAGGGGTGTAGTACTCGATGGAAATAATTTTTAAAATTTAAATAACTGTGTTTCACTCTCATATTTGTAATTCATTTAGTTGAAGTTAAATTTGTATAACCTCAATTTGAAATATGGTAATGTGATAGATTAGATTAACAAATAAATGCAATTAAGCAAGATTTGGATGTCACAGGTGTCAAACTCAACATTTATATGACTGCATTCATAAAATAATTTCTTCTTAACTATTCAACCTAATTTGAGTCTCTACAAATGCATAATTATTTTAACACTCTCACATTTGATCAATTAGATGAAAAGATGGAAAAAATAAATAAGGCCTTTCAAAAAAAAAACTAAGTGCACAAAAAAAAGTGTGTGTTATGTAAAGGTAAATTATTTCAAAACATCCAATAAAGACACATCCTCCAAAATTTAAGGCAATAATAAATAAAACAAAAATAAGGGAAAATGAGATAAAAATTAAAATCAAGGTGGTCAAAATCAAAAATAAAATAATAAACAAAACCTCTATTATGAATAGTGTGATATAAAAAGAAGCCATGAAAATAATGAATGCAGAACACCATGGTATAAAATTTAAGTATTCCATAAGAAAAAAAATAAAAAATCAAATAAATAAATAAATAAACAAATAAAAGTGTTAAAATCTACTCAATTCACCAATAAAAGTGTGTTTTCTAGTACAGATGATGAAGCAAACACTATCTCAATTAATTTGTCATGGTTTGATGCTTGAGTTCTTGATACTAGTGCCACTCTACATATGAATTTTTGAAAATACTTATTTGAGTTTAGTGAAGAAATTTATGGTTTAGTATACCTCACAAATAGATCAAGTCTGCAACCAAAATCAATAAGTACAATATGACTCAATTGTTTAGGGCTTCCATATTTCAAACTCCAAAATTTTTTATACCTTCCTTAATTAAAAATAAACTTACTTTTATAGTGTTCATTAGGCAACAAGGCCAGTCCATAATGATAGATAATGATGGCATCACTATCAGAAGGAAATGTGATAATACAGTCATCTTGACTAGAAATGAGGAAGAAAAATTGCTCAAACTCAGTGGTGAACCATCAAATTTAAGAAATTATGCTCATCTTGTTAAAGATGCAATGTCTCCAAATATGTTTTGGCATGAAATTTTTTGGAATATTTACTATAACAAAATTTGTGTGTTATAAAATAATGGTGTTGATGGAATGACTACCTTACCTAAAAAGTTAGTTGAAAAGTGTGAATCCTATATTTTGGTCAAACACACAAGTGAACCATTCCCAAAGTCATAGTGAAAAGATAACAAAAAATTATAATTGGTTTACTCAGACTTGTCTTCTCTTCCAATTCTCTCAGCTAGTGGTCATAAATATTTCATGTTATTTATTGATCACTAAAAAAATGATGTGGATATACTTTCTGAATAAAAAATCAAAAGCATTTGAAACTTTTTAAAAGTTTTGAACCATGATTGAAAATAAATCTCAAACTTAAATTGAAACACTTAGAATTTATAATGGTGTTGAATTAATTTCAAATCAATTTGAATCTTATCTTTAACAAAATGGGATCAAACATCATCTCACAGTTCCTCACACTCCACAACAAAATAGAGTTGTAGATATGATGAACAAGACTGTGATGAATATGGTTCATGTTATGTTAAATTTCAAAGGGTTGAGTATACACTTTTATGTTGAAATAACTAAAAAAATAGTATGCCTCTGTAATAGGTCATGATTAACATCCCTCCAATTCAAGACTCTATATGAAATGTAGTTTGGTCATCTTCCTTCAGTTTGACATCTTCATTTTTTTTTAAATCAACTTGACACACATTGATTCTAAAAGATAAGAGGAATAATTTAGACCATAAGAGTTATAAATTAATTCATTTAGTATATTTAGAATCCTCCAATGCATATAATCTATATTATGATAAATAAAATAATCTTATTTTCATAAGATAGGTTTTATTTTATGAAATTGTAAAGGATAAAGTAAGCATTGATCAAAAATTGAATCAAATTGATAAATATAAAAAATTTGATGTCTACAATGAGAATTATTTGGATGTAATATTTTCACTTGAACTTGCACCCCTTGAGGAGATGAAAAGTCTCTCCTTATTCAATTGGTATAATAGAACCACCTCAAGGCTGTCGGTGACCCAAGTTTGAGGTGGATCTCTAGATTAGGGCTAGTTTCTTTGGTGTACCACTATAGATCAAACCTACTACTAACTTTGGGGGTTGAAAAGGGAGAGAGATAACTAAAAACAAATATAATATAGGGGAGGTGATATACCAAATATATGGTCTACTCATATCACTTACAATGCACTTGGAACCAAAGAGAATCCTACACATACACTTCATCCAATTCAACACTCCTCTTCTACATCAATGTTTCAAGCATGGGGTCTTGAAGAGAGCTTAGGATAGGAGGAATTAGACAATAGGTCTTCTAGAAACACTAATTAATGAGATACTCACTATACCTACAATCCACATTAGACACTTATTATTGACCTACAAAAGAGAGCTTTCAACTACACAAGGCATTAGGAAGGATAACATGTCAAGGTAAGCAAAATACACTTGTACAAGACCAACAAACATAGAATGAACTTCATGGAGTCATGAATGAAGTAAAATAGAATTATTTATTAGTTTAATGAAAAAATTGAGTAGGGATTCACCATACTTAGGTGGAGAGATCCATGTAATAGCCAAAAAGTCTAATATTTAAACAATTATGAGAGAAGAGAGAGAAGGTAAAGCTCAAGAGTCATTAAGACACTTTTAAAGCAAGTAATATAAGTTATAATAGTCATAATCAAGAATGAGATAGTTCCTACAAGTATAATATGGACAAATTTCTCCCAAATCATCAAACTTCTCCATATTTGGCATATATGTTATTTTGCTTGCACATGAAATTGCCCTCATAATTTTCCTTCAAAAAACTACCTCATCACTGAATAGGGTAAATTTTGATAATTTATATGAGGTTTAAGGGTTAATTATAATCCAATACATGAATTTTAATGGTCCCTAATCATCCACATTCTTTTTTCTATGAGCAATCATCTCCAACAGTTATAAATGACTCATTCTCATGTACCTCTCACACTTGTCATTAAAAATCCTTCCAATTATACAATTTTATCCATGAAAAAGGAGTAATGACACCTATAAATAGTTTCTAAGTCATTAGGTTCATGAATCAAGCCTCAAAAGGCTCCCTAATTTGGGTTTCACCATTTTTCACCAAGTGTTCATTATCTACTCACTAGACTAGCTAAGATGAAGAAGATATTAGACACACTTTGGAGATTATAAACCTTAATAAATCATCATGGAGTATTATAAAAAGTCTCATACTATCTCCCAAAATTTATTTCATCCTTTGAAACTCCTCCACACTTGAAAAACACACAAATCTATCAAATAAATATTTTTTGTGCCTCTTTTGTATAAGTAAGGTACACCTCAATCACATGTGGAAAGTCCTTGGAGATTCCTCTACATATTAAAGTTTGTTTCATGGTTACTTTAACCCATTTTTATTCTCCATTTGCAATATTTTCCCCATCAGGTCTGAGAGAAGGTTTGTCAGGGTTTTAGAGTCACTTAGACTCTTAGGCTTGGTTCATAGCTTTGACATGTTAAATCTCATCTAAATTCCATTTAATGATTATTAGGGACCATATCCATCATCCCTAAACACCTTTGATTCCCATTCATAGTCTCATGAAAGTTACAAGTATTCGAAGTTAGCCATTTGTGCCTCTTCCATGCATTCTATAGGGTCTAAGTATCTTCAAGCCAAGATATGGATTCCTGATGAAATTTTATAAAAATTTAAGGTTAAAAACCTCTTATAAACATATTTCAACAAGTTTTAGTGGTCATCTATCCTTAAAAGTGATAGGATTCATCTCTAGATACTAGGCCTAGATTAGGCCTACTAGGTGTAGTTGCCAAATTTGTAGTTCAAACCTCCTTGTTGACCTTCCATACCTCTAATATTTCTAGACACATTAGTTTCACTCCTATGAATTTTATCTAAAAAATTATAATGTTTTCTAAATTTTGAAATTTCAAATGACCTCTCATTTGGTATTAGGCTTGTACCTTGCCTAACTACCCTACCTACAGACCATGTTGAATGGAGTACCCTGTTTGACCTTAGAGCTTATAGCTTAGATTTACTTGTTTTAATAGGCATTTTCTAACATAAAAAATCATATTTGAGTGTATTTTCTTGTTTTGGTCCACCATTTCATCTCTTTTCCTCAAAACTACCAGTTTATGAGCCTAAGGAAGTGCCCCTTGTTTGAGACAAAATAGGGGCACTTACCTAGTTTGTCTCACCAAAATAACCATTGGATGGGCTTATTGAAATTCCAAGGATGATTTATTAAAATTTTCAACTCTTGGTGATGATTTTGGACCCTTGAACTTCCTTGATTTCCCAAGTAGACCTTTTCAAGATAGTTTGTGTAGGGTATTACACCATGGACTATGTTTGCATCCTTTTAAGGATTTTACATGCCCTATATTTATTGTTTGAAGTATTTTTAATTTATCTTAATCACATATATCCTTCAATCTCTCTCCAACACCCTGATCTCTCAAACCACCTCTATGTTCTTAAAAGCACAAGACTAGGTCTGTCATAGCTGATTGTGACAACTAATCCTCCTCCACTATTTGTAAGTGTCAATGCCTAGTTTGGCTTGATTAAATGTTTGAAAAACATTATCTAATAATTTATATTAATTTAATATTTATTTTACTCCCTTATGTATGTTTATACCATACTAAATTCTAGAAATATCATCCTTGTTTATCACTACCTACTTACAGATTAGGATAGTCAGCTTACCCCTAGTTGTAGGTAGAGGTGGTCCCATGAAATTTTGTCTAGGGTGTGTATGAATCCTCTCAAAATATATTGAGGCTATATGATTTTAATTTAACCTATTTCATACCTTTAATACCCTTCAAAAACATCAAGACATCAAAGCCCACTGTTTACTTGCCTAGTTGTAAATGGACTGAGACACTTTATTTTACTAACCTGTAGATTTCCTTTAGTGGTTAGACCTAGTTATGACGTATGTATAAATCTTAATGAAACATGAGAGTTACTAAAATATAAAAAAAATTAAGGTATTAAACCCTTCCTTCCCACTTAGGCTCACCCAATTGATTTCTTTATGCTCAATGTTGTTTCAGTCCTTCTTAGCTAGTTGTAGGTGCTTATTGACTTTATCCACTTGGTCATGATGTCAATAAGCTCCTTGAAACCTCCCTAAGGTTAAAAAATGTGTGTATCATCCTTAAAGCACATATATCTTATATTTTAAACCAAAATATGTTTTTCCTTGTGCTGAGATACTTTCTTAGTGACCCCTACTGTAGATGTTTGTTAAGGTTATATGTACGAACTGAGGGTGAGTGTGTGAGGTAAACATATGCAACTTATATTATATTTTGGTGATCTTGAGTTATAACATAAATATCATCCATTAGAAACATTTGAACATGATGTTAGGGCTAAGTTTTAATTTTGAGTGATAAGACCTCCTTTTGAGCTTGAAACTATAGACCTCTTTATTTGCCCACAGTGCATTTGAGGCCATTTTTGAACTCTTCAACAACCACCTTCCCTTAGGTATCTACCTTTAAAACTTTTAAAATATCTTATCCTATATGAGGACTAAAAATCCAAGAAATTTTTAATTATCATAGGTCTTTGAAACTATATTATATTATATTACTAAAACCTATAGGGCCTCTATTTTACCCGTTTAGGGACAAGTTCCCAGAATTTAGTCATTTTCCTTCAACATGTTACCACCTTATATTTTGTCAATATACTCCCTCATAAAGGTATATTATTCCTTCACCATATTTTAGGACCTCAAATGGGTTCACCTTATGATTCAAAGTTCCAAAATGACCATTTCAACATTTGTCAAGACCACCTGCAGGTGGTTATTTTGCAAATAAGTCAGTAAGGAAGAATTGAAACAATGTGTGTATTTACAAAGGGTCTAAAAAAAATTAAAACTTATTATAAACCTTAAAAAATCATGGTAAACATTAAAATCACCCTAACCAAGCTTCAATAAGCTCCTTTTGTCAATGAGATTCACCATGAAGAAGGAACCAATCTACAAGTACAAACAATCCTAAAAGAGGATTCTTGAGCTCTTTGATATCTCTAAAATCCAAAATAAAATGGTAAAACATATTTTTATGCCCTAATAAACACATGAAATAATTCAATCGATCAAACTAAAGAACAATATTTTGAAATAGGCTCATACAGGGACCCCTCATGAATGAATAAGCATAAAAAGATGTATGGCTTCTTAGTGATGGTTCATAAAGGAGGATAAATGAAAATAAAACTTGTTGTCATGAAAATTAATCTAAATAAGACTCTTTTCAACCCCCAATATCACTCCTCCCAACTCCACATGTACAGACTATACCAAGCATTTGAAGTTGACCTTTCTTAGCTTATGAAGGCAAGAAAGAAAAAGCAGAAGTAAAGTTTGATATTTCTAAACTTTTATCTTCACACCAAGCATTATCAAGACTTTAAATATCTCAAGAGACATTTTTCCCACATTTTCACCTGAAATTGAGCTCACCAAATCCATACAAGTGCCATTAAGGGCCTATTTTAAAAGAAAACTCCATAGTTTCATGCATAAAACTAATTTATAACTACCTCTAACTGATTCTTGGCATGTTATAACCTCCTTCACATTTAAATCAAACTTGATGACAAATTTTTTCCTTGACAAGTCTGTATAAGTCATTTAATGAACCCAAAAAAGTGACTAAAAGGCATGTTTTGCATATGAGATATGGTAAAGGATAAAATCATTACTTAATAAAACTTTAAAACATATAAATGGCCATATTAGGACATTTTTGAGATAATTTTAACCTTTTACCATGTTTAACTAGGGTTGACTGGAGTTGACTTTAGTTGACTAGACAAATATAAGGAAGATAGGCTTAGACCAACACTAGAGCAAGGATAGGTAAGGTATTTAGACACACATCAAACCATATTGGACATATGAGAAATTTTTAAAAGTTTAAATATGTAGGTTTTGACCCAATTTGACTAAAAAGCAAATTTGGTCAACATGTACCAAACAGTGAGTTAGGAACATATAATTGTGAACCCATTAATTATTTATTGTCTCCTATACATGAGAATGCAACTCCTCTTGAAGGATAAAATTCAAATTCATGAGAAAATGAAAAAGGGCCAAAAGAATAGAATTCAAAAAGTGAAGTAACTTCAGAAGATGAAATTTAAGCAACCAAACCATATAAAAATATGCCTAAGTGGGACACCCATATATTGAATGATGTCAAACCTAATGAAGTTGGGGAAATAGGCACTAGAAGTGTGCATGTATTTGCATCATAATAGATAATTTCCTTGAATAAATTCAAGATGAGATTGAAAATCTCACCTTAAATCATTCTCCAACAAAATATCTTAATGTTGTGTTGGATTCTGATTCAACATCATTCAAACAAGCTGAGAAGCTTAAACCTTGCAGAAAATCAATGAAAGATGAGTATATCGCATTAGTCAAAAATGATATTTATAAATTGGTTGATCCTCTATATGGATGCAAACCAATTTCATAAAAATGGCTATACTACAACAAATACAAGGTTGATGGCTCACTTGACAAGTGTAAATCAAGGTTTGTCACAAAGGGATATGCTCAAAAAGAAGGAATTGTTATAATGAAACCTTCACGCCTATAGTAAAATGGATTATCATTTGAACCATTTTGGCTCTATCATCTAAAAATAAATGTAAATTTCACCAAATAGATTTCAAAACTACATTTATGAATAGTGATCTCAAGTAGATTATGTGCATGACACTACCTAAAGGTTTTGTAGTAAAAGGCTAAGAGCACAAGGTGTGTAAAATTAAAATATCATTATATGATTTGAAAAAATTCCCTCAAGCATGGTATGATAAACTAATTTATTACCTCATGAACATGAACTTAAAACATTTTGAGTTTGAATATGCAAATCTTTTCGTCAAAATAGTTGACAAAATAATTGTATTTATTATGGTGTATGTTGATGATTTGCTCATCATAGGGAATAATGAATGGTACACCATAAAACTCAAATAAAAGTTGATGATAAGATTTGAAATGATTGATTTATGTTATCTTCATTATCATTTGGGTATTGAAGTAATTTAGAAACCAAAGTATATCTTCATCACATAGTAGAAGTAGATTGGTGACATTTTGAGCAAGTTTAGAATAGAAGATTGTAAGCCTCTCAACACACCCACTGGATAAAATATCAAATTGACATCAGAAGATATAATATATTTGGTTGATGCCACTAAACACATACAACTTTTTTGAATTTTGATTTATGTTACCATAACAAGACTAGATATATCTTTTTTTTTTGTGTTCTTTAAAAATTCATACAATAATCCAAAGATATTCATTGGGTAGTAGCGAATAAAGTCCTTATATATCTCAAAATAACACATAATTTTGGGCTAAAATATTATAGGGTAGGGGAATTCAAATTGGTTGTATATTTATATTCCAAATATGTTGAGAAATACACCATGGATTTTATGATAAACTTGGGAATAATAGTTATTAGTTGAAAATCTAATACAAAATCATGGATGCCAATTTATTCATCATAATCAAATTATGTCTTCTTCGAAGGCAACTAGAGATATTTTTTGGCTTAAAAGGGTTATTTTTATTTGTATGAACAATAGGTTTTTTCAACACATCTCATGGTTGATAACACCTCTATAATTCAAATAGAAAAGAATTTAGTCTTTCACGACTGAACCAAACATACCAATACTAAATTTTATTTGATTTAGACCTATGTGGAATATGGAAATGTCAAGTTACAACATTACCCTACTATATATAAACTAATAGACATCCTAAAAAAAGTTCTTGGATGAGAAAATTTTTAAGTTCAAAGGAATCATTGGTCTGATAATGACCCATGTAGATTAACGGGGTTGTAACAATATTTTACATATTTGTTATTAATCCTAGGTGTCTTAGGTAGATTTTGTCTTATTCTAATAAGTTAATTTCCTTTCATGTATGAATATGAAGTGTTTTTTTGGGAATGTGAAGTGAATAGACATATTCAATTATTTATTGTATTGTTTTGTTCATTTCAACTTGGATCGTAAAGGCAATTTTGGCTTGCACCGAATATTGCTCATTATCTTTCTATCATTATTTTATCCATCCTAATACTTTTAAATTTCTAACTACCATCCCAAAGGAGGAACCTTATCTTTACACACTTAACTTCTCTTTCCACTTTGGTAATGCCCTTTATCACATCCACTCTTATAAAATAAATACACATAAAATATGCCTAAGATAGGATGAGGTTCATGAACAAATACCTATTTTCCCTTCCCTTGAAGTGTAAACAAGTATTAATATTTAGAATATCATCCCTTCTTATTTATAATTATTAGATATTGATTTTACATGCCATATATCCTCCCTTTGTTAACTAAGGAAGATGATCTTCCTTCCTCTTCCCATAACACATCACACGATACAATTAATATCAATGAAATTATTTTTAACACATATTTTGATATTGCTTCCACTTCAAACTCATGATTGTCTATACATGATGCCATGGTTATGCCAAAATGGCATAATCCTAGCATATATTTATTCCATGATGATAATGCATCTCTTGTTAATGATATTTATTTTAATTTTATCAATCAATGAGAACTTCATAATTCATATTCATATATATCCAATGACTATCCTACACTAAATTAAGAGCTTACCTTTCCTCCTCATTCTCCTATTATAATTAGTGTTCTAATTTTAAAATTTTACAATATAGTTCAACCCTTTAATTAACCTCTTAAAAACCTTAAAATTACTTCCCAAATCATATCTTTAATGCATGTTATAGGATATTTGCAAGATAAAGTACATCAATTATCCTTGGAGAGTAAAGTGTATTATGTTGGGGTTGACTCTAATGTCATCCATCATAATCCTAGTGTGAAAAATATTTTTTATGCACCTTTACCTCCCAACTTCTAAGTGCCTATATTTTATAAATTTATGGTAGTGGGGACCATTACCTAGATCTTAGATCTTTTTAAGAAACTATGAATTGTTAAATTGGTAGTAGAATTTTATTATAATTATTTCCTAATATTTTAATGGAATGTGTACTTATTTGGTTCCATTACCTCCCTAGTGAATCTCAATACTTATCTAGAACTAAATTTTTTTTTTAATTGAATACATTAAAAATAAAGGACATAGGGTCACTTATGAGAGCTTACCTTATTTACATCAATACAAATTTGAGTAATTTTTCAATGATATTTTAATATTTGATACTAATATGCATCAATTAATTTATCAAGTAACTGATTTGGAAGAACAATATATTTTTTGTAGAATCATAATTTATACATTAAAAGAGAACCTACTCTATCATACTTGTGAGTCAATTTAGCTCTTTTTTATGAGACCTTATCATTATAAGAAGAATTGGATCTTGTTCAAGTATCGAAAAATATGAATTGGGACATTGATTTTCATAAGTAAAATCCATATAAAAAAGTTCAATCATATAAATTTGATGCACATATTCCCAATAATAAGACACACTTTGATTTTCATAATCTAGTGCATAAAGTTAAATCCACCAATGAATAATAAGTCCTACATAAAGGAAAGGGATAAATTTTTTAAGTTACTAATAATACCATTCATTTCCATCAAGGAGGAAAAACCCACTCAAATTTTCTTTTAATGTTCACCCACATGTATTTTTAAATATATTATTGGACAAAAGTATAATCAAACTACTCCCCTAAGTACTATCATCCTCCTCATCGATTAGATAATATTAAGGGCCAATCATTTTTTAGATATCATGTAATTAATGGACATCATAATAATGATTGTTATTTGTTACAAGAGATGCTAAAATAATTTTAAAATAAATGACTTATCTCGTTTAAAAATAATAATCATAAGCTAACCAAGTCTTCATCTTTATCTTCCAAATATATAAATCTTAAGAAAAATGCTTCTCAAAAATATCCAATACAAGATGCAATGGTTTCAAATGTTATTATTAATGGAAAAAATCGAAATGAAGACACCATTAATGGCTCTCAAATTAACAATTTAAGCAACAAACAAGCATTAACATAAGAGGTTTCTAAGTTACAAAATTTACAAACTCCATAAGTGCTAATTAAGTTACTACACAAGTATAGATTCCTAAGGTAAAGAAATCATAAATTGAGCATAATGAAACACATTTGTATAAATAATAAACTATTGCAAGTGCAATCAATAAACAAGCAATTGATTACTCTGCATTCTTTTTCCCATCAAGTTGACAATTCTCTTTAGTCTTAAAATCCAAAATTATAAAGAAAATATGTAATGATCTGGTTTTAATTCTATCAATTCATACCAACATAACACAATTTAAACATGTGCATAAATAAATCGAGCTCTTTTGTATATAACATTTTACTTTTACTTTATTTCTAATGTTTCTATGTCAACTTTCAATCATTATTCTATCCCTTGTCTTTATTTTCACTTTCGGTACTTTCATTCTTACATTTTCAAACTGATTTGAATAATCTAAAACATATATCTTGCAAATATTTAAATACTCACTTTTTACAACAATCCATTTTCTTACTATTGAATATCTATACATGATCTAGGGTAAATTTTATTCACCCATATAGAAATGAACTTGGACTTTTTGGTAAATTTGTAAGTATGTGTTTCAAAATTCTAATGAAATTTAACAGATGATGTTTAAGCATGAAGGTGAATGGACATGTGAAACATAACTTGTCATAGAATTTATGCTAATGTATGAATATATGGAAAAGTCATAGATGGATAGTATCTATGTTGATATGCTTTTAAAGTTTAGTCATTAATTTCTTATATATTACATATAATGGTGAACAAGCTCATATTGACTTTTGATAGAGTGGTGAACTATATTTATATGCATGAAATTTATTTTAAACAGTAAGCGATTCAACCAGAAAAATTAACATACACACAAATAATTTGGGTGAATCTATATTGTTCACCACCTAATAAAATAGCCAAATGGTAATTTGTAAAACTAAAATATCCATGAATTAACAAAAAATAGCCACTAAATTTTACCCAGACATGATCACTTCTAGCTATTCATACATTTTCCATGATTACACATACATGATTTCCCATTAAGGAGGCATGTATATTCTTATCCTAGTTTAAGCTACATTGATATGACTAATTTTCACTAAAAATAGGGGCACCTTCCTTACCTTATTTCTTATCATTCTATGTTTTAGTACCTTGTTATGGATTGTTCAAATCCCTCTCCTTTCTATTTTATTTTCAAATCCTTTCTTCTTATCACTTTTAAAATATTTTTAGTTAAAACATTTTAAAAAATCAAATATAGCAAAATTTCAAAGAAAAAAAAAATGAAGTATTTGAAAAAAAATCAAAATTAGAACCTCTAAGCATTTTTCTTACTTTTCTAGATTACTTATTTAAATGTGTTATTTATTCTATGTTTAGTACATAGCATGTTTCAATTCTCAATACATAATTCTTTTCATGAGGTATGTAAGTGTGATACTTTTACATGTTTTTTTTTCATTCTTAGTGAACATTCAATAGATTGAATATATACAGAACCCCTATACTATATTGATCTATATATTATATAGATGTTTAGATAATCATTCATATTTTACATTGTATTACGTGAAAATGTTATTTGATAATAATGACATTTATACATATGGTTAATATAAACTCATCTTATTTGCTCTATGCTTACCTTTACATTCTTACTTTGATACATAATAAGGTAAGACTTACTTGCTTAATTAGTGAAGCCCTTGGCCTTATATATGCAACATATACATATTCCTTCTTTTATGTCATCATCATACAATTTTTGTGTGGCCTTTGTCCTTGTGTGTTTATGCGACATTTACATGTCTCTTGTATGTAGATTTTAGGCCTTATATATGACATTATATTTGAATTGTGTGACATTATATGACATTTCTTGTTACTATGATGCCATGATTCTAGTCATGTATTAATTTTATACTTTACTCTTCTTTTGATGCCATGATACATATCATGTACATATTTCCTATGTACTTCAATGTTATATCTATCTAAAACATGTTTTAATATATAATTCAATGTTATATTCAATATTATTATGCAATACAATTCAAATGTTCAAAGTGCTACTACATGTTTATGTATTTCACATATTCTTTTTTTTTGAGATAAGTGACTTGTAGGTTACGCCCCTAAAATGAGACACAAAAATGGGTTTATCTTTGTAATTTAAGCCACATTAAAAAAAAATAGATTTATGACACTATATAATTTTTAGGTTGCAATATAATTTAGTATTTTCAAATTATATGGGAATGTGATAGGCATGTGTACTCATTCCTATAATTACTTTAATATAAATTCACATATACTCAATTCATATGCATGGGCATGTATAAAACACTTACAAGATATAAGTTTCAAAAGTTACAAGTTCAATTGGTATTCAATATCGATTCAATACAGTACATGGGGCATAATCTTCATTCACCTTTAAGTTACTACATGTAAATTTTAAATTTCATAAGTTCAAAATTTATCAAGTTGCAAAGTTTCAAATAGAATCTAAATCAATATGCAACAATGTGATTCATATTCATGTTGAAATTAGGCCTCATTAGATTCTAGTGGTACTCAACATCTATGGTTGCACTTTAGTGAACCAAAATTGGTGGTTCCACCCATTCTTAATTTGAAAAATAATGAGCCACATTTTTTGGTTCCACCCTTCAATTATTTTATAGATTACTCTACATATTCAAATGAGAGTTATAGAATACAATCTTTCCAACTCAAGGGCTTTCACTAATTTTTAAATTGATACTTGATCATTCTCAATTTGACATAGGTTTCAACATTTATTCAAATGTCTCAACAAGGAGGCACACATATTTCTCTAATTTAAAGTTATAGGGTAATTAGATTGCATACTCTTTTAGGGGTATATTTTTATTTCTCTTTTTTCAAATTTAAAATTGCAAGTTTTAGGTTTTGTATTTTAAAATATGAAAAATAACTACTTTCAATGGCATTGTTGTAGGTTTTGCATTAAGATATTTTGCATGATCAAACCTAAGATCAAAATATAGAGTATGTATACACACTTAAGTTCACATCTATTTTATTTTTCTAATTTCACTTCATTACATCACTAGAATAAAGTGGTATAAAATGTAGACACTCAAATTTAATTATTATGTTATCAACAAAGTTTAATCTTAACATTATTATCCTTATTTTCTCTATTCTCCATTTTATTAACTTGAATTATCTATAATAGCATTCACTATTTTATTCACTATCTTACAACTACTCAAAACATAATTTATACATCTCTATTTTGTTAACAAACTCATGTCAAATGTGTTCTAATATTATTTATCTGGTTAGGATAGGACCACACTAGTTTGAACAGAATTGCATTGTAGCCTTGTCCACAAGTGTGGCCTTGTCCACCATGCTCTAATGGTAACTTTTTAAATTTGAAACCTTTTATTTTAACCCCTCCTACACTTTTTAGAAAGATTGAATAATATAGATATTTCAAGTATTCTATTATACAATCACTCAAGGCCACTCAATACAATACATGGCATCTCTCTAGCAATCACTTAGAAGTTCTACTACATACTAAGTAAAAGAGTGTTATTCTTTTTAATTTTAATTTTTTTACATTCTAACATTCATATGCCAATACTGAAGTCATTTTATTTTAGTTCAAGTGTATTATTTTTAAAACATTCAAATTAATATATCTAATTTCATTTATATATCAAAGTTAATATTTAAACACTCACTCTAGGAGCGAGATTTGCATCTGCTTGAGGCCTTTTTGGTTATGTATGTAGTACTCAAATTATGTAGGGTTTTTGAGAGGAAAAATAGAATATTCCCCTAACCTTATTCCCATATTTATCATTTGATTTCTATTGTGTTTATTATGACAGATCTAGGGTTTTGATTTTTTAGGTCTTTCACACATCAATTCAACATACACAATTAAACATTAAACCCTCACATGTAATCGCACACACCCAGATCAAAAAATAAGTCATAAAATCAATCAATATGTGTTCATAATTAATAGACAAGGTTGTAGTGTCTCCTTATCTTAACATAATTTGAATTTCTATTTTTAGATGTGATAGTTCATAGGTTTTCTTAGTTAGTTTCTATCCATAATCAGCCTATATAGTTAGCAATAAATTATATCGAAACTATGTTTTGCACATCCTTTATAAATTTATTAATAATAGTTAATTTATAATTCTATAAATTTTGGATTTAACATTTGAATCTATATGTTTTTGTAATAATATTTTATTTGTTCTTAACATTTTAATTTTAAATACAAAATAACATAAAAACAAGGTGTCTCTTGTTGAATGAGATGTGAGTGGAAGTCATATTATTTGATTATATGAAAGCCATATATGAAAATGATAAATATTTTAGAGATGTATGTCAATAATGCATATAAATAGTGAGTGGAAACAAAACACCATGGTTGGATTATTTCATGTAAATATAATTGTTATTTTGAGGAACATAGTTGTGTATACCTATAGGTTTAAGCATGAAATTTTGATTAATAATATGTATAGAAGAAGGTTGGTAGGTTATTTTAGTTAATGTGCAGTTGTATGAGAATTAATTTTGGTTTTGAATGAGTATATATGCATGTTTTTAAGTATTAATAAGGGTGTAAATGTTTCCATTTGTCAAAAGGAAAACTCAAAACATAGGTTTGTATCAACCATTGCCAATTATAAAGAAACCATGGGAGGATATAAACATGAATTTTGTTTTAGGATTTATTAGAACATAGTGAGGACATGATTCCTTATTTTTTTTATTATGGATAGAGTTTCAAAAATCACATATTTTTTTACTTGTAAGAAGTCTAATGATGTGACACTCATTTCTATCTTTTTTAGGTAAATTTTATGATTGCAAGAATTGTTACACAATAGAATATTAGACAATGATGTGAAATTTATTGAATATTTTATAGGTCATTATGGAAAAATTTTAATACCAAGTTATAATTTAGTTAATCACATTATCCTTAGATAGATGAAAATACAATAGTAGTCAATAATAGTCTTGGTAATTTATTTCAATTTTTGATTGAAGGAAATCTAGGAAAATGGAATTCATCTTTGGTGTAAGATAAGTTTACTTATAAAAATATACTTTTCAAGAGTACTAGAAGGACACCATTTCAAAGATTTTATGGGTAAAGTCCAAGGGGTGTTACATAATTATGTGAAAATATAGATGAGAGATGGAAAACTGATGAATCATAATATTTTTTTGAGTATATACACAAATTACATTATAAATTACACAAACATTTGGAAAGGAGAAATGCATAGTATAAGCAACACACAAATGTCAAAAGAAGAGAATTATAATATCAATTGGTATAATTAATATTATCACACTTCAGATAGGAAATGTTTCCAAAGGGAACTTATGATCATTTAACATGGAAAAAATAGGACCATGTAAAGTGTTGTGAAAGCTTATGGAAAATGCTTATGAGATTGAATTCCCTGAAGGGATAAATGTATTACCTATTCTCAATGTGGAAGATGTATATCAATATCATGAATTGAATAATAGTGAAGATATCATTGACTCAGCTTCTAAATAATTTTCTTATAGATCACAAATTCTTGAGAAAGTGTAAGAGGAATAAGAAAGGGTGATTGATTCTAGAGTTATTAAGAAAATGAATGATAAAGAGTATAAATAATACCTGATAAAATGTAATGGTTTAGAATTTAATGATGTGACATGGATAGTAACATTAGAATCTACAAAATAAAATATAAATAACACTCTCTTAGAAGGTGGATGAGCAAGAGCTCAAAATTCTTTTTTACGTAGGGTGTATGATGTAGGAGAATTTGGGTTCACTTTTAATCCTACATAAACAAAAACATTTATATTATAAAATAAGTTGAGTTATTTTATCCAAATTTATTTGTGTTGTTTTGTGCAACCTTTGTGTCTATGTAAATCCCTTATAGTGTTTTTGTACATCCTTTTGTGTGTCCACATCATTCTTATGCATAGCCATAATGGTGCACATAACTTGTTGACACTTTTTAAAATAGTGTGTAATTATTTGATGAATCTCACACAAATTAGAATTTTGACAGTCTCATGATGCCATATTTCTAACGTGTAACTTTATTTGTGAAGCTTTTGATATTAAAGGAGGTTGGTGTGTAGTGGTGTGAATATGAGGATCATTGTGCAAGAATTATTTTGTGAATATTTTATTTTCAAATAATTGTGATAGACTTGTGAGCTAGTGATCTCTACAAATCTTATTTTATATGCACATGTTCTTGTGATGTGTTATGGTGCATTGAGATTGTATTGAACATTTAAAGGTTATCAGATATGGTGATGTGTTACAAATAGTTAATGCTTGTAGTGGTTTGTTAATAAAAATATTGTGAGTAGGTGGGTCTTGTGCCTATATAAATATTCCCTACACCTAAGTTAGTTGGTCATTAAAACTTAAATATGTAGATAGTTAAACATACAAAAATTGAGAGTTTTTGAGTAAAGTTGTGAGGATACAATGTTGTAACACATCTCATTTAATATTTTTGTGTTATTGTAATTATGTGTTCAAGTTTAATTTTAAGGTGTTAAAATATAATACATTTTTGTTTTGTTGTTTCATTTTATTTCAATATGTAATTCTAAAATTTGTGTGGTCTAAGGCATATTTTCATTCAAACCCTTAACCATGACTGCATCACTTTTTTCCTAATAAGTCAATTTGGGTTTGTTTAATTCTAAATTTAAATATGTATGGGTGATATCAGATTATGTTTTACACAAGGGTGGTGAACTAACCTAATGAGTTGGCCAATTTATTAGAAAACTTAGACAAATAAAAATTATGAATTTATATAACAAAGATTGCTAAAAATAATAAATTATAGCTATTAATAGAAATGTTAATGAATTAGAAATATAATATAATTATTTCATTTCCTATATGCATGAAAGTATGATTTGAAACATGTTATAGTGGTTTGGAAGATTATCCTAGAATAGTCATTAGATTTTAAGAATATTCTTTTTTAAACCTCAAACGCTTACATTAGATCTGAATAGTTAGATCGATGTAGGTGTTTAATCCTAATACAAGTATATATATGGAATATTGATAGGATCAAGATGTGACCAACTAGAGATTTTTAGGTTTTTTATCCCCTTTCTTCTGATGTCTTCAGATCACTTTCATAAACCATCACTCCTTATCAAATGATCAAGCCTTATCTATTCACCATTAAAGTGACTATGGTAAAAATGGATAGAGGGCTCATGTGTTGATCTACACCAAGGACCTCTCTATCAATGGTTGTTTTCAATATAACCAATACTCTAAAGAGGGCCTTAGACTTATGTAGTTTTCTCCTATGTGTTGGCTTGTATGTGCATGAGAATGCAATATGTGATAAGTAAAGACATGAAATGGCCTAGATTGTAACTTGGAAAATATGACTCATCCGATATTCTTTGAATGGTTCAAATGTATATATATACTACTCTTATGACCAATATTAGAATAGGTACAAATATAATAGGTTTGCTCACTTGAATGTTTGATTGAGTGCTTCTTAGTTGATTGCCTTGTGAGTTGTATGTAATTTCTAAGATTTTTTTAGGTGAGAAATAAATGAGAGTTGATCTTGTATATATTCCAATCTATTTTATAAATATCACACATTAAATTACTTAGGATGATCTTTAGGATACATTTCTTTTTCAAATTGGATGACTTTTGGGCACTAGATACCTTGTAAGAAAAGTGGACACTTGTGTCGATGCATATGTTTGCCTAGGACACAAGTGTCTAGAAAGATATAAAATAGGTACCAATTTAAAACTTGCATTTAATGATAATGATTAGATTTTTATATTTTTTAATAGTAAATAAGGCCTAGTCATCAGAATAATAATGGTCAAACTAAGATAAAAGCAATTAGACACAAAGTGATAGTGAAAGTAAGTCTTTTAGTAGTAGGCAGGTCTATAATTAAAATTTACAATCATGATAGGTATTTTCCAAGTGTACAAGATTGATAAAATATATAAATCATATTTTATTATCTACATTCCCCGGTTTAATCTAGTAATAGAATTACTAGTTTAAAGAAAAAAATTGCATACATGGGTGTGTATCACATACCTTGTATTTGTGTGAGCCCAAACTTAATGCTTTGTTGGTGATGAATATAAAACTAAGATAATGTTACAATATATAATTATTATCTTAAATCTGAAATTGAAATAATTTAAAAAAAGTAAAGGAGAGCAAGGTTAGGTGTACTCCTCTATGCCAATGTAACCATCTTGATCTTTTTGTCAATTTGATTTGAAATGATGCATCATTATGAAGTATTGAAGTTGATATTAGGATAATTTTGAACTTAAAATTGTATATATATATATATATATATATATATATATATATATTGGAGGGTACATACCCACAACCTTGGTGTAAATGTAAGTTACAACATGACTATGGAGATTGTTTCATCTCAATCATGCAACACAAATATGTGCATAATCTTATGAGTGTGAGAGATTTAATCAACTCAAACTATATATCTATTGAGGTGGATGATTTAATCAAATCTAACCTACAAGTGTATTAAATTTAAATTATTTAATTGGATCTAACTTATAAGTTTGGTAGTATTGATAAATTTAATCAATTCAATCTTCCAAAGGAGGATTAACTATTGCAGTAGATTAGTTTGATAATAGTCCATCCCGAGTATGATAATAGTCTATAATAGTATTTGAAATATGTAAATTAATTATATTTTTTAATTTTAAGTGCCCTTTGCATGGCATATGCACCTCATATATGTCTCAATCTAAAACCTACATATAAACAATAGTACCAATGTATAGAATGTTGCCACAAATATGTATTTGAATCATATAACTATACAATTTGGTAAATTTGAAATTGGTGAAATTTTGGCATGCATGTTTCTATGACATGCCCTCACTAAACATGGAGAATATAAGAATTGGTATAAATGTTGAGAACATATTTACATAACATGTCCCCAATGTAATCTAGAGATGTTGAGTATTGAGTGTGGATTTCATGCCTTTTTGACTTGCCCCCACTAATATGCCCCCTTTTGAGGCAAGGGGAAATATAATATGATAGTTACCTTACCTCAAAATGATAAGATGATTATACAAGTTATGTATGGATCATGTATTTTATAAGATTAACATGTATATGTAGATATAGCATCGAGGTATACCATATGTGATCACATCAAGTCTTAAGATGTATGATGTAGATCATGGTAACATCTAGGGAGTAATAGTAAAAGCTCAACAATAATTCAATCACATGTATAAGGGCACTCAAAAGCAAATCAATAATAAATGGTCTAAAGAGACCTTATACAAGGGGCATGTTCAAATGCCACACCATGTAAGGGACATGACTTAGTCAACTATCCACAAATCATAGAATGACATATTAAAATGTCAAAATAGGAAAGAAAATGCATAGAGGCCATAATATATGGAACACATTCAAATGCTTAAATAGTCAATACAATGTAAGATATTAACAATCAAGGAATATAGGTAACCAACATGAACATAACATATTATTTATTAAACATATGTGTTTGCAAGCAATGTTAAGTACATATCATATCAAGTATAATTGAAGTGTATAAGCATGTATATACATGTGTTAGTATATGATATCAAACATGATAATGGAAATAGGTAATAATTATATGCCCCAAATTTACTTATGACACGATTGGAAGGAAGGCCCAACATATTTATGTGTATATATCATGCATCTAGGTATGCTTATATCACACTCAAATGAAGTGTAAAACATATGTATATATAGGAAAGGAAATGATACTTTATCTACTAACATGGAGAAAACTCCATATGTGTTGTGGCTAACATGCCCCCTTTTCATAAAAATGGGGGACCCCTCTAAAAACAAATCTCATGACCCATAAGCTCTAAGGTCCTTTCTTTTGTTCCCCTCACTAACACCTATTCAAATCTTCAGAATATGCATCACCTTGATTACCCTAAGTAGTAATAAGCCTCTTTTAATTTCTCTTTAGAACTAAGGAGTGTTTTTTATTTTTATAAATCATGGTGTTAATGTTTTAGGTTGATTTTCAATTGAATCTCCTAGAGTCTAGTTCCCTTCCCAGAGCAACAGACCCATTATCCTCCATGGTAAATCAAGATCTCTATATCTGACAAGTAAGTTTTAATGTATCACATTCCTTTTATTTTTATTACTTAGTAATTTTGTAAATTTTGTAAATACCAACTGAATGGGAAGGAACCTTATTATCATAAATTAGAATGGCCATTTCTTTGGGCCTATCAGAGATGTCAAAGCTTGGTAGAGCCTGGCCAAATATGAAGGTGCCACATTACCATGAATCAAAATATCTAGTCCCCTAAATCTATTACAGATGTCAGATCTTGAGAGGGACTGACTAAATAGGAAGTCATCATGTTATCATGATTTAAAGAAGCCAATCCCCTAGACTTGTCAAAGATGTCAGAGCTTAGGGATCTTAATCAAATGGGAAGGCACCATGTCACCATGAGTCAAAGCGGACAATCCCTTAGACCTATTAGAGATGTTAGATCCTAAGAGAATGTGGTTGAATAGAAAGGTACCATGTCACCATGAGTCAGAGTAGCCAATCCCATGGAATTTTCAAATATGTCAAAACCCAAGAGAGTCTAATCGAATGAGAAGGTGACATGTCACCATGAGTTAGAGTGGTTAGTCTTTGAGACCTATCAAAAATGTTAGAGCCCAAGAGAGCCCAACCAAATGTGAGGGTGCCATGTTACCTAGTGAGTTTATAAATTAATAACCACATAAGGCCCTAAGAAATTTATAATAAAGTATAGATGAAATTAGAGAACCAATCAAGGCATGTCACATGTCCTTAGGTGACACATCACCCATCATAGGGGAATGATATGGGGTACAAAATTATCCCTAGGTGATGATCATTAATGGGAGGACCAATGAGAAGATGACACATGTTATAAAGTAAGAGTTAGTGAGAAGCCTCTAAGAGATGTGAATATGTTCTTACTACACATTAGGTATCAATATAATGGGAATTTGAACTCGATTAGATAGTTTTAAAATGTCCCATCACCATTTACATATCTGATTGGAGGCAGAGAATCATGGACTCTAAATTTTATTCTAGATTTAGAAATAAAGTGAGAAAATCTATCCAATAACTCAAATTCAAATTCATATCAAGTGATCCACCAAATTCCATTAATATGGTGGGATGTATACATGCACTCATAAAGCTTGATCGAAACCCATTAACAGTTACCATTATTGACTTCAAAGAAATCTCTAACTCCATGATTTCAAAATTCTACATAGCCCTTGTATCCCATGCTTTCTAAGCTCAAATTTTCATAATTTCCCATCAAAATTATTCTAATGTATATTACATCCTCAAATGCAAAGTCCAAACTTGATTACTAGGATACTACCTTCCATGTTGGCTTAACTAAGTATAATCACTAAAATGATATATTTAATGTAATTGAGTAGGTACCTAAGTATTTTTCCATAGATAATGGCCAAAAATAAGTTTGAGGACACCCTTAGGTCCTATAAGAAGTGAAAACTCCATAAATTTATTGCCAAACTAAAGGGATTTCTCTATCCTGACCTATTAGGCAACATCCTCCATAAGGCCATCCACATGCAAGACACTGTCAATGATTGGGTGTGATAACCAAACTCTTAACACTAAATTTTATATATTTAGGAATGTATTAAAGGAATATTAATCCTTCATAGACTTATCTTTCTCCTATGATATAGTCTTAGTGTCAGTCTAGATGAGCACTTATCAGATCTATGATGTCCTCCATAACTAGGCTGAGAACCCTGACTCCAAGTGTGTTAATAAGGAGAAAATTAATGATTACATAATTCACACCTTTTAGGAGGAGGTTTGAGTAGGCATGATCTTATTAAAATAGTTGTTTGGGGACCTAGATTACCAACACATCAATGAGATATGTGTACCTCTCCTACATATGATCCTGACATGATCATACATCTTAGACATGATAGGCTTGATCAACTTAAATTTGGTCCATGTCATCATAGATGCTTGAGCTACAGATGAATTTTACATGATGATCTACCTTCTAAATACAATCTATGGGATGCTTTCATTCAAGCCTTCAGCCTTTCTTGCATGGGTTCCCCATGGATTAATGGTCCACATGGTCTTCTATAAGTTGTATGGCCATTATTTCCACTATCACATCTAGGAAATTTGTGATCACTTATACCAAGTGGTATACCAAGACATCAATGAATCTCTAATGGTCTAGATATCAAAGTAAATTGAGGACTCTATTACAACCATCAGGGACTATTGATTGTATAAAGATGACATGGTGATTTAGATCATGCAATTTTTTAAGGACCCCCTCCACCTACCATATTATGTCCCTGACTACCTAGTAAAACAAGAGATCACCTATGAAATAGTGGAAGGCATATTTCATTCTACATACAACATCAATATAAGGTATGCCCATAGCTCTTAATCACCATACATCACCATGTATACAAGACCTACTCTTCTATTCATAAGATGGTGGTCAGGTGAGATTCCTTTAGCCTTTAAAAGTACAAGGTTTGGAAATGCAACCCTAAAGGGGTGATTGGATCCCATTTTATATATTACTCAAATTGTCTCAACATCAAATACAACCATCAGGTTGAAGATGATGATGAGCTTTATTTGAAAAGCAATGATGACCAGGAGGTGTTATTTCATATAGAGGCCAAGAAGATGAAGGGGAATAAGGATCAAGTAGGACCTTCCACACCTCCTCCTCTTACTTGATCTATGAAAGACCCAATCCCAATAGATTTGGTGATATTTTTTAGGATATTATAAGTTGCTCACCACTTTCTCCCCTTTGAGCTCTAGTTCTAGCTCTACTTCTTCTAGTAGTTCCTTCTCCTCATGCTCTATTTCCACCTCTACCTCCTCCAATCACTCTTTACACTCTTCCTCGACCTTCTCCAATATCTCTAATAACTAGGACATGACAGAGTTAACCCTAGACTACATGATGTCAGGAAACCCAAGTGCATCTTGCTCAACCACCAATACCACATCCCCTAAGATTTGATGTGTCTATCAACTCAAGAGTGAGACTAAAATGATGCACCCATCTAGGTTCCCCCACTCACTCCTCCATATCCTCCCATTTTCCATCCACCCCTTACTCTTATCATGTTCTAACTCATAGTTTTGGTGCCCACTAGTTTGCCTCTGCCCCTCTATTTCCCATTGGTCCCACTCTATATTTCTCCCAAGTGCCTTTGGCCTTGATCCTTTTGAGTATCCTTTATTCTTCATTCCCTTTTTTTCCCATCTCATAACTTGGATTAATCTTGGTGCCTTTTTTGGGTATGCCTTTACTAATAGGCATAACTATAGCAATTGGGAGGATGCCTCTTTCAATAGGGACCCTATCAATCCCAACTTTAGTTATCCTAACACTCCCCTCACAGCTCCAATTCCTAATACCAACATCCCCTATAACCCTTATCATCCTAATTGGACCATCCATGATGACAACCAGAGCTAACCCAAGAAAGAGGCTAAAGAAGAAACAAAAGGTGACCCATACTATGACTCTAGCTTGAAGGCCTTATTCTCTAACTCCACCTCGTATGTAGGCCTCAATGGATCCTCTAGCCCTAATGGTATTCACTCAGTGTTTAGCTATTGAGATCCCTCTCTCCCTTACCTAAGGCCCTGTAGGGCTCACATTCAACCAACCCATCTCTTCCTTATTATTCCATGACCCATTCTCAATAATAATTCTACCTTAGGTAAACCTTACTCAATAACAGTGGTGGGTTCGAATGCTCCCATGAGCCTTCCTTTCATTCTCCTTCCTTTTTTTCCCATTCCCCCTCCACCTCCATCTTTTCCTATTTCATTACTTCCACTTCCTCCATATCCCCTCTGCCTCATCCTCTACCCTTCATGACCATTTCATCCACACATCCTACACCCCCATAACCTAAAGGATGGTCCTTAGGTCACAAGTGTTGTAGATGGATATCTAGAGTGACTCAAATGTAAAGTGTAGTTTTGACCAAGCCTTTAGGAGCATGAAAAGGATGCTCACTCAAAGATTTGTATAAGAGGGTAACTTGGTGATATAATAGACCCATTGGTATCTATTTTCGCTCACCAAGGTGAGGGTTTACACTAGAGAGGATAATATGGTCAAGGACCCACTATATATCCTCTAAGCTACCCATGACATGTCTAAGAAACTCTCAAGGACATGCAAATCCAAGCCTAAACTCTTGAATCCTAAGTGAAAAAGATGTTCCTAGTTGGGCTAATTGTCAAGGTCAAGGATGTCCTCTTAATAATTTTCTCTATACTTGAGAAGGTAGTGGAGACTCAAGCAGAGACTAACGTAAATATATAGTGGACTCGGGCTTACATGGGGAGGATCATATAAATTAATGGGAAGTTCTAAAAGCTACAAGTGGTGTTTAATAAGGGGATTTTTTCAGAGCTTAAACTCATGACAACCTCAGACTAGGGGTTATACCAAACATATGCTTATAACATGAGAGAAATAATAGAAGAGTGGTTAGCCTTAGCCTAAACTACAACTAGACACCTAGAAGAGGGCAATAAAGTTATATTAACCTACTTTAAAGTGGTTAATATCTTTGTATTATTCCACCCAGATGGCACCTTACTCAACCAATAAGAAATAAGAGTCTACCTAGGTCAATTCAACTAAGTTATGAGGGATAAAGTTGTCAAGACAAACTAGTAAGGAACTTGGTAGTGTTGGACCTATTAGCTCAATCCACAACAAGCATTAACTAGCTCTCTAGAGTCCAAGCATCAATGGAAGTAGCCTTTAAATTTATTGGAGACTGGTAGCCTAGGTTGAAGTAATATTCAAGGAGCCCCAAATGCACTTGGTTGAGTTATATAAATATTTTGACCTCATGCCATTCATATTGGAATCTAGGAGCACCTAGTTGAACTATTTCAAAGCCAGTCCCTCTTAGCCACCTCCTTAGGTCAACTAGTGGTCCTCCACAGATCTATTACCAATTTTTTGGGATTATTTTTTTAAATTTTTAATATGGTTATAAATTTAATGAGTGGCCATCATGGTCCAAGATCTAATCCTCATTTTTTTTATAGGTTATACCCAATCTTTATCTATTTAAGGAAGAGCCTATTGTATTTTAGAGGTCAACCAAAATTGCTTGAAATTGTTGTTGGATTACTACCAATATTTCACCTTCATTTCCATCATCACTCTAAACTAAAAAATCATATTATATCTATTATTGTAATATCATTTTACTCTTTTAATGAATATAATCTCTATTTATAACAAGAGGGTCTCTGTTTTGCTTCAATTTTCTTTCATCTCCATGTTTAAATGATCATCAGTGCTAGGTTAATTAGATTAAAAAATCTTATCATTTATATATGTTGTAGTTATGATGTGCATAGATATTATAATTTTTTTGTGAGTTCTTTTGTTTTCCCTTTGGTAGTACTGATAGTTTATGTGCTAAGCTACAAATTCTCACATGGTGTTTATGTGTTTTTGATAATAAACCCCTAATACTAATTATTGGTGAGAATTCACATTGAATGCATACTCCTAGTTCCCTCAAACTCCTTTTAATCTATGTCATTTGAGGTATAAATCTATTTAACTCAATCTATAGTTGTATAACTATGGCAGAGTCACTTGGTTCAGTGATTGATGCATTGAGTTCATTTTAAACCTAGAGGAACCTTCTTTGCCTCACCCTTACCTCTCTTTTTGTTTCATGTAATTTAAATACCCTTCCCCCTCGTATTTATAAAAAATAATCATGCCACTCAAATATTCATAATAATATTTAAACTATGTGAAGAACATTGGATTGAACCTTCAATGGTGATAGTGTATCTCTTGGACACTGTTCATGTAAATTCTATTTGTGAAGTCAAATTCCCATATCCATGCCCTATTTTAATCATATATTAGTCCTAAAATAGAGGATAAGATTTTTTAGTTTTCCCCACCTTCTTATTTTTAAGGAATGCCCAATCTCATTAGCATCTTGTGAGAAGGAGCAGATTGAGTGAACAATAACTAGCACTAGAAGGAGGGATATTTAAATATATTATTTTTATTAGTTAATTTTATGAATATGTTGAGATTGGATTACTAATTATAATGTGTTAATTACTATTTGATTGTGAAGCATCCTAGAGATTAGTTTGCCTATTACCGGGGCTAGGTCCCATTGAGGTAGATTGTTAATTTCCCCCTTCTTTTACATAGGAAACCTAAGACCAACCAACCTAGAACTATCATGATTCATATTAGTTCATATCCATAACCTATCCCAAGTTTTTAGGCCAAGATGGTTTGGTTAGCTAGCTTAGCCATTAATATCCTAGGAGTCATACATGATCTACCCAAGAAACCTAAGAGTTATCTTCCTCATTTCATCCCTGATGTGGGATGAACTATGGAAGAACACATAACCTCCTATAAGACTACCCTAAAACTCCTAAATATAGAACATGAAGATGTGGCATGCAAATTGTTCCCTTTTACCATGATGGACTCTACCTATGATTGGTTTCTAAACCTTATTGAAGATTCTATCTTGATCTAGGACCATTTTATTTCTAATTTCTCTACCCAATTTGGTCAAGTGATAGATCCTAGTTTCTTGTATCATTAGTTTAATTTCATCAAAATGGATCCCAATAAACCCATTAGAAACTTTGATTCTAGGTTTCAAAATATGTATAGTAACATGACTATGATTTATCAACCCAAACCTCAACTAGCACTTAAAATGTATAATAATGTGCTAGACCCTTGGATGGCCATATTATTGAGGAGGGATACAACCATAATAGACATATCCTTAGCTTATGTAGGGGCCATTAAAGTGGATAGGCAACTAAACCCCCAAGCTCACATGATGACCCCCACCCTTAGTATGCTACCATAAATGCCTATATTAAACTTATTACCTAGCATTAATCATAATGCACCTATGCTTCAATCGTTGCATATAATGCATCAATTCCCATTAGGTCACTCCACTTCAAACCAACAATTAGGTTTTTTAAACCTAGGTGGCCAAGATTTGATTCCCTAGACTCAACATCAAGTGACGTTAGTTATGGCTAATAACACCCAAAACATGCCTCAAGAGTACACTAAGAATGAGTTATATTCCATTTAATAGATGGTATAAAAACTCAGTAATGACTTCCTAAGGCTATAGAGATATATGAGTAATTATAATGCTAAAAACTCCAACAAAAAAATCACATATCAAAGACCCAATAAGAGATACAACCATCCTCATAACCCCCTAGAACCTTCACCCAATAGGTTGTTTGAGATCAATATATTAGAGATAGCCTTACCTAATTAGTGTCGAGTGCATAACATAATAGAATATGGGGAACTAGATTACACAGAGGTTGAATTCTACTTTTGAGATCTTTCAAAATAAAATTAAAGAATATGAGATGGTCCCCAATCATCAAAAATCCTCTAAATCAGGGAAAGCCCCTAATACTACTATAGTGTTGGAAACCATGGGTTTTTCTAGACAAGAATAAAATGAGTGGAAGAAGGTATTAATGAGGTGCAAGCAATTTAATATTTCCAAAGGAGTAACTATGCCCTTAGGAATAGGCAACAATAACAACTTCTTACTAACTTAACACCCCTAAATAATGGTGCAACACCACCAGACTAAAACACTAGGAATGATCCTCCACCTCTAAGACCTCATGATCCTAAGGTACCTATAGAAACCCCACCAATATAAAGTAAAAGGGGATACAATATAGTTGAGGATATGAAGAAGATCAAGGCTAACATTACCCTTCATGAGTTGGCCCAAATAATAAAATAATGAGATCTCCTATTGAAATCTTTGACTCAAAATTCGATCCCACAAGCCTAGTCAAAATGAAAAGTAGCACACACAAATGTGCTCATTTATAAGAATAAGATGAAGAACCCTCCTTTCATTTTAACCATATGGTTATTTGGAAAGAATTTCATAATTGTTTAGAATATTTAGGAGCCTCATGTAATGTGATGCCAAAAAGCATATGTGAGAAACTTGGTCTAAATCCCCAAAAATTAGACAAGGTAGTGGTCTAATTAGACTAGTTAGAGGTGAAAGTAATAGGTGAGTTTATAAACATCCACATCTAGTTGGAATCCAATATTAAGATTCAATACTTTATAGACATGCAAGTGGTTGACATGGAAAGGAGTATAAAAATAAATAAGAGTACATATGCAACCATGCATGAAGCATATGATAACCAAATACAATGACATTAATGAGAAGATAAACTTAGTTTCCTCAAGCCTGGAAATATACACATTAAGAACCAAGCCTCCAAAAAACCAAACTGAACATAACCCTATGGTATCTTTATATAGATGGAGCTCACCCCAAATAAGGAAGTGGGGTTGGTATTCTACTTATAAACCGGTTAGGGAGGAAACATATATCTTCATATAGGCTATAGTTTCCTTGCATGACCTGGTAGAGTATGAATCTCTAATCCTAGGACTATAATTGGCATTGAGGCACAAGGAAAATAAACTAAAAGTATTCAACAACTCTGAGTTGGTGGTCAAGCAAATCAAAACTAAGTTTCAATTCAAACTATCATACCTCAAAATGTATAAGCACAAAGCTTGAGACCTAATTGATATTTTCAACAAATTCAGTATCATCCCTATTGCCTCAGAGGAAAACTAGGTATCATAATCACTGGCATCCATGGTAGTGAACCTAACCCCTCTAGATGATATAGGGTTGCAAGATTTCTTTGTGTAACTCATCCACTATCCTTCTATCCCAAATAATGTCACTAACTTATAGGTCTATGAAGATGACCAAAAAATCATCCAGATCCTCAGTAATGAAGGGATATTTAAGGCCGAAATCATAGATGAAAAGGATAGAGATAACCCTATGAATGAGTTGGATAAGGATGGGATCTTAAATATCCAAGGAAATTAGATCCCAGAGGGGATGAATTCACTATAAATAGCATTTGATGATTATACCCAACCTTCCAAGATAAAATGCCTAATTTCAAAGACTAAAAGTGTTGATTCATTAATCTTATCCCTATAGAGAATCCCCAAATAGTTAATATGGGTCTAGATTTGATGGACCATGAATTGGAATAGTTAAGGAGGTTAATGCTAAGATACAAAGATGTGATTGCCTAGGCCTATGGAGATCTTAAGGTCTTCAAAACAAGAGTAATCACTCATATCATCCACTTAAAACCCAAGTAAAAACCCTTCAAATAAATTCAAAGGTTGGTAAACCCAATTTTGGAGCCCTTGATACACATGGAAGTCCATAAGTTATTCTCTATGGAGTTAATTTTATTGATTCACCACTCTACTTGGGTGGTTAACCTAGTCATAGTATGAAATAAGAATAGAGAATTTTTCCCTTGTGTGAACTTCCAAAACTTGAATTGGGCATCGTATAAAGACAATTACCCTTTGTCCTCACTAGATGAGGTGATCTAGATGGTGAGTGGGTTTTAGATGATGTCCTTCTTGGATGACTTCTCAGGCTACAACCAAGTCTTGGTCAACCCCAAAGATATAACGAAGACTACTTTCACCACCAAATGAGGCACAGTCACTTATAAATGAATGACTTTTGGGTTAATCAATGCTGGTGAAAATTTTTAGAGAGAAATGGACTTCACTTTTAAGGGTCTAATAGGTAAGTACATAATAATATATATGGATGACTTAACTATGTTTTAAAAACATAGGTTAGATCATGTGCATGACTTGGAAAGGGTCTTTGAAAGATGCAAAAGGTATGGAATTTCCTTAAACCCAAAGAAAATCATGTTCAGTGTCACCAAAGGTAAGCTTCTAAGTCATACTATCACTATAAAGGGTATTGTTATCAACCCTGAAAGGGTGGATGTAATTTATAAACTAATTTTACCCAATAGTAAGAAGGAACTAAAATATTTATTTAGTAAAATCAACTTTGTGTGTAAATTTATTTATGGATTTTCTAAAATAGTGAATCCCTTAAATGCAATGTTGAAACAAGATGTTAAAGTAGAGTGGCATGTGGAATTAAGAAAATATTTCTAGGATATCAAAGATGCAATCATGTAATCCCCAGTAGTAATTATCCCAAACTATATGCATGACTTCTATGTCTACCCTTTCACTTCAGATCACATCATTGCTACTTGCCACACCCAAAGGTTAAAATTAGAAAAGGACCTCATAGCTTTTATGAGAACTCATCTTAAAGATGTTGAACTCCAATATTCTACCTTAGACAAGCATGTCTATGCCCTGGTTAAGGTGGTGAATAAATATAGGCATTACATCCTCCAGAACAAAAAACATGCCATTATCCTGGACCTAGCTATAAATCAAAGGTTGGGGTAGAATGAGCTACATGAAAGGAAAGGTCAATGGGTGATGAAATAGCAAGAGTATGACCTATAAATAAAGCTAGCCAAATTGGTTATAGGATAATACCTTACTCAGCTAATCATGGAGATAGACCCAAGAATCATGGTACATCAGGTGGACTAATATAGGGTGATACCATCATACTGGAATGCCCTAGTCATGGACTTTCTACTCTATGGAAATGTACCCCTAGGACTTAACCACACACATACAATAACCTTCTAGTTAAATGTTTCACACTATATGTTGAATAAGGGAGTTCTCTTCAAAATAAACTATGAAAGAATCTACCTCCAGTGTGTATCATAAGAATAGGAAAAAGAGATAATGTCAAGTATCCATGAAAAAGTAGGAGTTGGCCATCTCGTGAAAAACACCATGGATCATAAGGTTCACTAGAAAGGTTACTATTGTCTTAAACTATTTAAGGATGTGCATGCTCATGTTCATTTTTAGCACCAAATCCAAACCTTTGCTAAGATATAAACATATGTATTCATGCCACTGTAACCCATTGTATAGTCTATATCATTTGTATAATGGGGACTAGATTTTGTAGGGGTGATTAACCCAAATTCATCAATCATCCATAAATTCATCCTTACAAGCATGATCTACTACACTAGATGGTCTGAGGTAGTTACAACCAAGAGAAGCATTGTTTTTAAAGTCATCAAGTTCCTAGATAATGCCATAGTCACCCATTTTGGGGTCCCCATTTTTTTGGTATGTGATAATGGCCCTACTTTTCAATCTATGAAATTTATAAAATGAGCCTATGATAATGGGATCACATTGAAATTATCATCCAATCACTACCTATAAGGGAACTAACTGGCACAATCAACCAACAAAAACTTGATCAATGCCATTAAGAAATTAGCTAGAAAGAAACCTTAGGAATGGCACTTATTTCTAAATTTCACCTTAAGGAAAGACTGCACTAGGTATAAACAAGCCCTAAAAATCTCTTCTTTCCTTATAGTTTGTGGATTAGATCCAATCATGTTGGTCACTCTCAATTTGTTAACTTATAAGTTCATGCAGTAATTCATGGAACTAGATGACAAGGTGAATTCTAGATTCTTAGACCTAATTTGTTAGAGGAAGACCAGTATGAAGCTTTGTTGATCTTTAGTAAACATCAAGACATAGTCAAGAGTTATTTTGATAAGAGGGCAAAGGTCAAGACCATTAAAATCTTTGACCTAGTCCTAATGTGGGATAAGGCCCTTGAAAAGAAAGGCTAGCATTCAAAATTTGATACCTTATAAATCAACATGTACTAGATATCTAAAATATTGGGCCAAAACACATTTTATCTCAAAGATATCAAGGTTAATGACATATCAATTCTAGTAAATGGGTAGTTATTGAAACACTATTTCTTGATTGTCCCTTCCGATGTAGTTTCTAAGTAGCCAGAGCAAAGGTGGTAATTTATATATTAGATAGATTTCCTTTAGTTATGTATTTGATTTTTTGGGTGTTTGTTTTTTCCATGTGATTTTATTTTGTTTTGTGTTTTTCCCCTCCAACCCATCCCTTATTATGCATTGTTCCTTTAATTCCCAGCCCTTGTTAGTAACTACTTTAGGTGGCGGTTGAAAATAGGGAGGACTATTGAGGAGTAGGAAGGCCCAAGTTAAAACCTTTGATCTAAGTGATTCTAGAATATTAATGTGAAATTTTGACATCATAGATATGAGAGGCCAATGATTCTAAGATAAACTAGTGGATTTTAGAATAGCCTACACCTCAAGATAGACACCAAGTTGCACTTAAATTAATGACTCAAGAAGATACCAAATTATTCATCTTGATCAAATACTAGATGTCTATTCATAACTTCCTAATTATCCATTCACCCTTAGTTTGGTCCCAAACCCTTAATAGATAAGACTAATAAATGATGATCTTTTCATGAGAATCTTAGAAAAGAATAAGGAAAGCATGTAGAATCTAAATTATGATTCTACCTCAAAAGGGCTATACAGGGAATCTCCACCATTAGCTTTTTGGCCTAAATGGAAGTGGATCAAGGCCATGAATGGGACCAAAGGAATCTCTATCTAGGTTATGGATATTTGTCTAATATCAAAGCAATGCCCCAGCCATTCCCCCCTAAGCCATTAAGCCAACAATGCCCTGGAGGAATTCTGATAACCATTCCAACCTTGATTACTTGATTAAAATCTAGGAATAAATTGAAAATGAAAATCACTTCTCACACATACTAATGGCTATCAACAGGGTGGAATCTTAGTCTACTACTTTTTATTGAGAGACTTTAGTGCCTTATCTTTTATGTGGATAATAAAGACCCCCTATACAATCTTTGTGTTGATCAAAAAAAAAAATTGGTTGGGTTCTAAGTATTTCTCATCACTTTCCCCATATAATTTGCCATTTTTTATGGCCAACATGCCCCCTTTTCTTTTAAATGGGGGACCTCTCTAAAAAATTCATGAACTAGAAACTTCAAAGTACTTTCTTTTATTCCTGTCACTGATACCTGCTCAAATATTTAGAATATGCACCACCTTAATTGTAGGTTTATTTTCACTTGAATCTCTTGGATTATATTTCCCTTCTCAAAGAAAAAAAACTGTCTTTTGTGGAAAATCAAGATCTTTGTATCTAATAAGTAAGTTTTAATATATCACATTCCTTTTATTTTTCTTAGTCATTTTTTGAATTTTGTAGACCCTGGTTAAATGGGAAGGCATCACATCACCATGAGTTAGAACCATCAATCCTCAAACTTGTTAGAGATTTCAAATCCATGGAGAGCCTAGTTAAATGGAAAGGCACCACATTGCCATGATTCAGAGTAGCCAGCCCCCAAACTTGTTAGAAATGTCAAATCTCAAAAGGCCTCAACTAAATGTGAAGGCACCACATCACCATGAGTTAGAATGGCCAATCCCTTAAACCTATAAAAGATGTTAGATCCTAGGAGAGCCTAGATAAATGGGATGTCACCCTAAGTTAGATCACCTAGTCCCCTTAACCTAACAGAGATGTCAAATCTTAGGAGAGTCTAGCTAAATGGGGAGGTGTTATGTTGTCATGAATTAGAGTAGCTAGTCTCTTAGACATGTCATAGATGTTAGAGCCTAGGAGATCCTATCTAAATGGGAGGTCACTGCATCACCTAATGAGCAAATGAAGTATCATCCACTTAAGGCCCTAGGAAGGTTAGAACAAATAATGGATACAACTAGAGAACTAATCAATACATGCCATGTGACCTTAGGTGATACATCACCCAGACTAGGGGAATGATAAGGGGTACGGAGCCATGCTTAGGTTTTTATTATTGATATGAGGAATAATGAGTAGATGACATGTGTTATAAAGTAAGTGTTAGCTAAAAATACTCTAAGAGATGTGACTATGTGCCTACCATGCACTGGGTATTAATAAAATGTGAAGCTAAACCTGATTGAATAGTTTTGAAACATCCCATTACCATTACTATATCTGACTGGTGGCATAGGATCATGGGCTCTAAATTCAATTATGTATTTTTAAATAAAGCGATAAAATCCAACCACCAAATCAAATTCAAATTCACAACAACTAAGTTTCCAAATGCCATTGATAAAGGGGGATGTATACATGTGCCTATAAAGATTGAGGAAAACCCATTAATGTTTACCATTATTAACTTTGAATAAATATCTAAATCCTTACTTTAAATCATTATGTGCTTATAAAGATTGAGGAAAACCCATTAATGGTTACCATTATTAACTTTGAATAAATATCTAAATCCTTACTTTAAAAATTCCACAACACCCCTATATTCCATACCTTCTATGCTCAAATATTAATAATTACCCCTTTGTCCTACTCCAATGGTTATTATAACCTCAAACACAAAGATTAAACCTGAGTACGAGGACACTACCTTCCTTATTGGTTTAACTAAGTATAAGTACTACAATGATATATTTAAAGTAATTGAGTAGATCCCTAAGGATTATGCTGAAGATAATGACAAACTAATTGAGTATGAGGATGCCCCTAGGTCCTGTAATAAGTGTAGACTCTATAGAGTTATGGACAAACTAGAGGTGTTTTTTTGTGCAAACCTATTAGGGGACATCCTCGATAAGGTCATCTATATGCAAAAAGTTATCAATGATTGGGTGTGCTCAACAAAATCTAAAAACCAAATTATTAATATATTCAAGAATGCCTTCAAGGCATACTCCTCCCTCCCAGACTTCTCTTTCTCCTATGATGCACTAGTGGTGTCGATCTAGATGAGCACCTACTATATCTATGATGTCCTCCACGATTGGGTTGAGAACCCTAACTCTAAGTGGGTTAATAATAATAAAATCAATGCATATATATTTTTCACCTTCTAGGAGGATGTTTGAGTAGGCATGATCCTATTGAACCCACCATTTAAAGACCTATTGGCAATTTGGACTGTCAAGGCCAAATACCAACCCATATAATTTGAAACTTTTCATGGCACTGATATAAGACCCTAAATGCTGGTCTACTATAGGTATGTTACCTAAAATTAAAGGTTTTTAGTTTTTTAATGATAAATTTGGAGTTAAAATTCTATTAAAACATCTAAAATACTTTTATATTTATGTCATTACCTTAATTCAAAAGTTTCATGCCTTGAAAAGATATATTCACGCAAGTTAAGTGTTGTTTTGGCCCACAAGAGATCCCACATGATAAATTTGATAATATTTTGATGTTAAAGGACTTTTTTATTATTTTAATCTCCTTCATGGCTCGTGGTCTTCCTCATATGCCCTAAATTGGTGGTTTAGGACTTTAAATATGAAGAATATGCAAGAGAAAGGCCATTTTCCATATATTTTCATGTAAGGAATACAGACTTATACAATATTTTCCATAGAAAAAACATCATGATCATGAATATGGAGCTTTAAAAAATGTTCTAGAAGAAATTCAAGGAAAAAATACATCATACAGGGCCAAAATTGGTTCCCTCCTTCCATATATTTTATTTTCACATCAAGATAGCCTTTTAAGTTTGTATATGGTACGACCATGAGAGTGAAAACCAAGGTCTAAAATTTTAGGTAGAGAAAGGAGTGTGAGAGAGATTAAATATATGTTAATTGGTACCCCAATCACTAAACACCTAGACTTGCTGACGTCAAGAGTTATTTTTTCAGATAATGGTTGGCCATAATATGGAACTCTTGTCAAGTCTTATTCATATTTTGGCACCAACCTTTATGTATCTCTCTCTCCTTTATGAACTATCTATTACAAGCTAAGTCTCTTACTATGCCTTCTTCATCCAAGCAAGCAACCAGTTTTCTGAGATTTCTCCTCATCTAGGCATCATGATAGAAAAACAAGTTTATGGAGTTTTTTAGGAACATAAATCACCTTCCCATGATATCCTTAATATTATTTCCACATATGTGAGGTTACATAGATCTCAAGAAGACATATAATGAAAATCTATAGTATGCAAGCATATAAAAGAAGTTTGTATGATTCATGTGAGAGAAAGAACATCAAGATTTAATGGTATTTTAGTTACAAGGGTTTCATTTAGTTCATATTTCCTTCATTCAAGTGACACAAATATTTATCAAGGTATATTCCCCCTCAAATGCCATCAATCATCCTCAAACCACCTCTTAGTCATAGTTTAGCATATGTTAAGGTTTTTTATGAATCCTAAGTTGCCATTTCCAATAGTGTATGCTTATTTAAGACCTCCAAAATGATATTTTTGGTTGATAATATGCCTATAAATCACTCATGGTCTTCATGGGTTATCTTGATAGTGGGTCATCTTATTTTCACCTCCATCTTGTTTCATCCCCAACTATAGTCTTCTCACTATCATTCATCACTATTGTAAAGCTTTGTCTCCATCCTCTTTTCTCTTTCCCATCATCCATTCATCATCTTACCACCTTCAACTCAATTTCACCTCATGTATCCATTTTCAAGAGGATTCAAATATTTTTAAAGGCATTATGATCATAAAAATATTATATACAAACCTTGATACACTGCTAAATAGAGCTTAAAGGCCATCTACACCCAAGAACAATGAACATCGATAGTCTTGTTGAGATCCATTTAAACAAAGCTCTATAGATTGAGATCCCAAAGATAGTTTTCACTCCTATTAAGTTTTAATAACATAATTTACATGTTTTTATCATCCTCAAACTCATCTATCACCTAAAACTCTACCACAATCCATATAAGTAGTAAAGGAATCTTCATCTATAGTCATGATAAGAAGAGATGAGATCAAGCATACAAACAACAAGTTTGAGATGTATGAGGAGTGAGTTTGAAATTAATATAAATTTAATAAAGATGAAATCATTAGAGTGACTATTTTTAGGTCTATTTGTTTTGTTCAAGACCTAAATCTTGTCTCAATCCATACAAGATCCAAATCTCTCTACACAGTCAAACTTACAAGGAATAAAAGCCTATTTTCAAGAAAGTAGAACAATAAGTATGGAGATGACAGAGTTACAAAGTGGTTCATATGAAATTTATCTCAAAATAAAACATTGAAGTTGAGAAAACTTAAATTAAATCATATTTCGATGCTAATAATCACCTACATTAGGGTTTGAAGGGATTTAAAGTATGTTAATACCTTATCAAACCAAGACTATCAAGAAGGTGTTTAAAGGATTTTTTGCCTGATGTTGAGAATCACATGGAATTATGGTGAGTTATATCAAGTAATGAGGTTAAAATTGAAAATTTACACAATCATTCATCTCATGAAATCACCTACAGCCAAGAAAACAAAGGCCTACCTCCAAGCATGAATAGGAAGAGAGAAAAATAATCTATGAGAGAGTCTCATGATAAATGGAAGTTTCATATGGTAATTAATGTGTGAATAAGGTAAATTAATTAATAAGGTTATCCTAAACAAGTTTTCACTCCAAATTCAACCTTGAAACATCACCTATAGCCATGATAAGTACAATTGCATTAACACAATCACATACCCTAAAGGTGTAGTTCAAGACCAAATTCATTAAATAAGGAAGCATGTGAGGCCATATATTTATTAAAATGGTTAATTTACATCATAAACCTTTATCAAGATCATTAAAAGTACTACCAACTAATGGAAGTATAATACACAGGCCTATGTATGGATTAGAGACTGCAAAAAGCCTAATATGCCCTTGAAGAGAAAGTATACTAGAGAAAAGGATGAGAGGAAGGTTAAAAGTGACTCAAGAGGTATTAAAATTTCCAATTCATGGTGGAATATATATATAACATTAAAATTCCCCAAAGATGACCTACAGCAGTGTTAATAAGATAGTCATAGTGAGGTTTCTTGAAGAGATATGGTGTGACATAGGTTGCATAGGATTGGAAGGTGACCATGAAGGATAAATATTATTTAAATAATGTTTTCATGTCATTTAAAAATAATTATTATCCATTTTATACTCAAATACAAGGTGTTTTAAGAATAAAACTCAGTCATAGGCCTATTAGAACATGAAAACATAGGCAGCTTAAACTAGTCTTAATAAAAAAAATCTTGAAGCCTCTAAAAGTATAATCCAATTGTGAAAATTGGTAGAAATTGTAATCATTAGTGGTTATAAGTAATCATGGTATTTTTTAGGTAATAATAAGACTGGAATCATCCACTATTTTGTTACAGTCACCTACCTGTCTATTGATAGTTAACATGGAGCTAGGAGACCTTCTTGGAGAGCTACAGGTATGATAGATGGTTACAACCTCATGGTAGGCTTTGTGAATCATAAAAAGGTAATGATAAATCTTAAAACACATTTTTAGAGTGATCACACTTTGAATTTCATGAAAATCATGACCTTGAGGGCTAACATAGTCTAATATGCCATAAACCCTTGAGAACCTTGCCATCATATTTAACTCATTCATGGGATTTATTTCACATTGATGAGCATTATGATAGTGTGGAAGGTCATTGAAAATTTTTGAGGTGATATAGTTAATGTAATACATCAAACTTATCATTTTTTTACTCTTGAACCTTCTTTTTGTGCACATAATCCAAGACAATCAATCAAGGCATAACTTCACCACATAGACATCTCTACACATATTTTACATGGGATATTGATTTTGTCATGATTGTTTAGAGGGTAAATTTACTCCATATATATGGAAATAGGTTTTAAATCATGGGTATATACACTATAAACTATTGATTATAAGTTTTGGACCCCTAAAACCATTGTAAAACCCTAAAACCTACCCAATGGAAGAAAGAAGCCTAAATATGCATTTAAATGATGGGTTTGAGCCATGAAATGATCTTGATAGTATTCTCAACTCTTTTGACCACCTCCATGGCATGTTGGTTAGAATGTGCAGGAATCTTGTTATATGAACTAGGCCAAATAAGTATAGTTCAAGCCTAAAATCAAGAAAATTAAAGGTAATTACATATTCAATGAGTTGTATAAGAAATATGAGGTCCTAAAATTTTTAAATAACATTGATAAAATCATATATAGGGGTCTTATTAGCCATTTTCATACATAGATAGATATGTAGGTCAAAACAAGAACTTATTTACATATAGGTTTAAAGTGAGTGGCTTGATCAAGCTAATATCATGACTCCAAAAGACTTAATCAGGGTCTTTCAGGTCCTAAACATTGTTTAAGATCCTTTTAACTCATTATAAAGTCAAAATACCAAAGAACTATGTATACACCTATGCTTGTCTATTGACACCACTAGATAAGGCCATCAAGAAGGGGTAATAAGAGATAAATCAAGGTCATTATGTCACTCCAAATATTTATGAGAATGACCATCAAGTCCTGAGAGAGATTTATACCAAGTTTGAGCCATAGGAGATGCATTATGACTAATCATTTTTGCCTCAAGATACCAAATATGCTTAGAAAGCTTATTTTCCACTCTAAGAGGTGACTTCACATACTCACCATGTAAGGATATTTTAAATGGGAATTTAAGGAATGTAAGAGAGTTATAGGGAATAATACGCTAATGTTTAATGGCATTAAGGTCCAAGCTTTATGAATCATGATTAAAAGCCCTAAGCACTATAAAACCCTTACAAAACCCTACTAAAAACCTATTTTTAAACAATTAAAGAAGAATTAATCCAAACTTATTGAATTCACCTTAATACCACCTGTATCATAAATTAAAATATGTGATCTTTATGTCCATGACAATTTATTGTACAGATAGTGTATGAACATTGGCAAAAAATAGGATTTTAGGAAGAAACAATGTATAAAATAGAGGTACAAGGTAGTTTAATGGATTTTAATAATTTTATAATGAAGTTTGGAACTTATTATAGCCTCTAAATTCATTTAATGATAAAATTCATGCTTTAAAGTACCTCTATTAGTCTCTTATAATTGGTCAATCTATAAAAATTTAAGATAAATTGACCTAGTCAACTAGTTTGACTAATTTATAGATGATTCTTGCCCAAGAGGACATGTTTCATGATATGGGGTATTTAATTTAGGTCTAAAAATCAATAATTATTAGGTTCTAATGGTTTCATATATGTTTTTATAAACATCAGGTACAATAAGTTAGGCTACTAGGACTAATTGGCCTAGTAGACCTACTTGGTTAAGTATGTAAATGAAGAATGGCATGGAAGGGATGATGTATGAGTTGAGGTAGATTTAACACACCATACAGCTGATCCAATTCATGAAAAACTAATATTTTAATGTCAAATCATGCTTAACTAATCCTTATCATAAGATAATTGGACCTAAATGGCAATCAATACAAAGGAGGGCTAAATAATGAGTTAACTGATCTTAAGTGCCAATCATGAGTTAACTAATCCTTGACTAAAAATTAGTGCATGTTATAATAAGTCTTAATGAAAGAAGGATTTTCACTTAACTTGGTCTTATTCTAAAAGGAAGGAGAAGTAACTATATGCCTACGATGGCCCACCACCTTGTCTCTAATGCCAAATAGCTCATGTAAGAGTATCAGCATGGAGAGATCTTATATAGGACTATTTGTAATTAGTTTTAGATGATTTGTAATTGAGTTAAGGATTTAATAACCTCTTCTCTCCTCTACAATAGATTAGATTCTTTTCTTCTCTTTTTCTATGTATTCATGATTTTTAGCCTTGTTAGGGGATCCCTCTCTTGGGCACGAGGAAACTCTACCAAGATTGAGCTTTGTAATCTCGTGAATCAATAAAATGGATTGTTCTAGCATCTCTATTATTGACTTATAATGTGTATATGATTGTTTAGATATGTATAAGTGGTATGAATCTTCCCTTAACATGTCCTTACCACACTTATCTATTGATGAATTATCTTTTATACATTACATGAAGTGTCAAAGGTTGGTGGTCATATTTGTAGTGTAAAAAAGTTGAATAGTGTCTTAAAATAAACCTATCTCCATTTACCTCTAATTTATATTCATACATCAAGATGTACATGTGAAATATTATTGTAAAATAAGCTTTAGAGATAGTTTCTTAGTCTATTTTTGGTTAATTAGTGTTATAGAAGTATGAATTTGAGTGGATGAACCAATAATATAGGTGTACCACCATCACTAGAATAGTATTTCCCTTTCAAGTTGTATTTCTAACTCTTTTCACCCATAAATCAAGTAGGTTTTAGAAACACATCTAGATTAGATATATCAAAGGATCTATCCTCATAATCTAGAGGTTTGGTCTCGATACAGGTATCCCATAGCTTGTAGACCAATCTAATGTTAGTCTAGGTTTGAAGGAGATCTGAGTAATCTACTTCAATAGGGTGGAACTTAGGTTGCTAACAGTTATGTCATGCCTAGTGGGACATAGATCTATCCATTGGAGTACTCACTTACAACATCTTATTCTTCATAAGTAGTTTTAATAACTCATATGGTCATCATCCTTGAAATAAAAGGAAGCTCTTGTTCATAGTTTATTATTTTTCATGTGTCTTATGGTAGTGTATGGAGCATATTTTGTTCATTCATCTCCTTATCAATAGCCCCATGATCCATCTGCATCTCATTATGACCCCTATCAGCCCTACATTCCCCTATATCAACCTTGTGATCAATAGTATGATGGCTTATACCAACCTTATAATACCCCTCATGAACCTTCTTACTCTCAATATGACCCATATAAGTTCTGAGATCAACCTCCTTACCAAAATTACTCTCCCTCTTTCCCTCCCCAACCAACCTTTTAAGACACAAACAAATTTATGATGAGTTGGAGGAGATGAAGAGGATAAACCAAATGATTTCTAAATATATTTTAGCTTTGAGATAAGAGCAATTGGGTAAACATTCTCAAAATTCACTAACTCCTGGTGCCCCATGCCATTATCCATTGCAACTTCATCTTAGCAAGAAGCTTTCCCAATCATACCCCAAACTACAATACCTTAAATATAATAGGTTGTTCAACATAATTTTCCAACTTGGAAGAAATTTTAGCAGTCAAGCATAAGCCCAAACATTGAAATCAAGGACAATCCTGAATTCATTCATCCCCCACCCCTCCCTCCTTAAGAGCCAACAACCTTCCTCTCATGGAATTCTATACAAGGACAAATGTAGAAAAAAGTGGAGGTAATGGTTGTAAAAAATGAGCAGATCCATGAGTAGAATCAAGCATCCATGGTAGCACCATTGGATTTATCTCATCTTTTTGAGTATTTTTAGGGATCCACCATACCACTCTTTGAGAAGGAGCCTCTACTTTGTGATGTAAGTGAAAAATATTTAGGTGAAGTGACAAAAGATGAGACTATTTTAAGTGATCTAGAAGAAGAATTCATCATTGGGACACCCCTTGGCAATGATAGGCATGACTCAATCTTCTAGAATGCAAAAAAGGATGAGTTGTAAGAGGTTTCACTTAAGTAATAGGAAGATGTTTCTCAAGGACTTCGGTAGTTACTAAAGATGAGATATAAACAACTCCTCTAGAAGGAAATTATTAAGACCATTCACATGGAACCATTATTGAGGTTGAGAACATCCCTAAAGTTGATGACCATTGCTAGTAGTTTTACCATGAGTTATTGAGTGGGATTGAAGAACTCAAGATGGAACATCTGGATGATGAAATAGGATAATAGATTGGATCTTTACATGAAGATTCAATCAAATTTTTGGAGTTTTAAGAAATCAATGCAAATCTAGAGACACCAAGGCAAGATGAGTTGGAGCTTGACTGGATAGATGAGGTGCCATTCTCTACTGAAGATGAATATGATCAAGTTTAGGAAAATCAAGAGTCTTGCTATGACTTTGTCAAGGAGTTTGGAATGTGTGATCAACATCATGCTTCACCATTAAATGGTAAGAATGCTAATGAACCCCATGTCATTTCAAATGATCATGAAGAGATGGCATTTTGGGAAGAATTAGAGAGATTTTGTTCAAGTTTTTATAGTCCATATCCACCCCATAAGGAACTTGAGACTGGCCTTGTAAATAATAATATGGAATTTCATCATTTTATGTCTCATAAGTAGAATGAAGACACCAATCAAAGCATACCAATTGAGTTTCCAATACAATCATTGTATGAGAATGCAACAAACCATTATCAACCCATGTATGAGATAAAATTAGCATTGTTGATGCAAAAAATAAGAATATGGGAGGAGTATTAATGGATCTTTGATGCACATATACAATACATGTGCCTGAGAATGGAACTACAAAGCCCAACTACTTCCCAAAGAGGCCATGAACATGTAAATGCTCTTATCTACAAGAAGAAGCTTTTAAGATATGGAAATCATACTCCAAGGTGCCATGTTGGATAATTAACTTTTTTATTTGACCCTAAAGGATAGAATTGGTTCTTAGGTTAATTGTTTTAGTTTGTTGTCTTGTTTTAATAAGTGACTAACACAAGTAATAGTCTACTACCTTGTTATTGTGTTTATATTATTTTTTCATTTCCTTAGGATAGGTGTGTTTGATTCTTAGGTTTAGGTGTGTTATGGTGTTTATTTCGTTTGATTCTTATAGTTATTGTAGTCAAGAGAGGTGTTCCAAAGTACAAAGGTCTGTTTAGCAATCAAGTTAGTCCTTAAAATCATGTTATGTTTCAAACTATCATTATCATATGAAAATTAGAAGGTTATCTTAACTAGCATGTTGGTTAACCCTTTTGAGTTGGAAAAAATGTTGGTAATTTGGCCTGTTATGTCCAAACACCAACCCATATAATTTGAAACTTTTCATAGCACTAATATAAGCCCCTACATATTAGTCTACTATAGGTATATTAACTAAAAGTAAAATTTTTCATTCTATTAATGATAAATTTGGAATCAAAAGGATATTAGAACATCTAAAATACCTTTAAAAACTATCATATTTATGTCATTACCTTAATTCAAAATTTTGATGCCTTGAAAAAATCTCTTCATGCAAGTTAAGCGTTGTTTTGGCCCATAAGAGCTCCCACGTGCCAAATTTGATCATATTTTGATGTTAAAAGAATTTTTTATTGTTTTAATCTCCTTCATGACTCGTGGTCTTCCTCATATGACCTAAATTGATACTTAAAAACTTGAAATATGAAGAATATGTAAGATAAAGGCCATTTTCCATTTATTTTCATGCAAGGAGTACAGACTTGTATGTCCTTTTCCATATAGCAGACATCATGAGAATGAATATGGAGTTATCATAGATGTTTAATAATAATATAAATGAAAAAATACATAATATAGGCCCAAATAGGTTCTCTCGATCTATCTAGTTTCTTTTCACATCAAGAGAGCCCTTTAAGTTTGTAGATGGTATGGCCATGAGAGAGAAAACCAAGGTCTAAAATTTTGGGTAGGGGAAGGGGTCTAAGAGAGATTCTAGATATTGATATTAGTTCTTAGTTTCTCTTCTCTCTCATTCATGAACCATCCTTACAAGTTAAGTTACTCAATATGCCTTCTTCATCCAAGTAAGCAACCGATTTTCTAAGATTTCTCCTCATCTAGGCATCATGATAGAAAAAATCAAGTTTGTGGAGTTTTTTAGGAACATAAACCACCTTCCAACAATATCCTTTAGCTTATTACCAAATGTGTGAGGGTACATGGATCTTAAGAAGACATATAATTCAATATTTGGTCTAAAATCATATAAAAGAAGTTTGTATGGTTCATGAGAGAGAAAGAACATCAAGATTTAATGGAATTTTATTTTCAGGGGTTTCATTCATGTCATATATTCTTCATTCAAGTGACACAAATATTTATAAAGGTATATTCACCCTCAAACACCATCAATAATCCTAAAACCACCTCTTAGTCATAGTTTAGCATATGTTAAGGGTTTTTAGCATATGTTAAGGTTTTTGATGAATCCTAGATTTCCATTTCCTATAGTGTATGCTTGACTAAGACATCCAAAATGGTATAGTTGGTTGAGGTATATTTTTATAAATCACTCATGGTCTTCATGGGTTGTCTTGATAGTGGGTCATCTTATTTTCACCTCCATATTGTTTCATCCCCAAACATAATCTTCTCACTACCATTCATCATTATTGTAAAGCTCCATCTCCATCCTCTTTTCTCTTTCCCATCATCTACTCACCATATTACCACATTTCAGTCAATTTCACTTCATGTATCCATTTTCAAGAGGAGTTAAGGATGTTTGAAATGCATCATGGTCATATAAATTTTGTATATAAAACTTAATACACTGATAAATAGAGCTTAAAGGCCATCTACACCTAAGATCAATGAACATCTATAGTCTTGTTAAGCTCCATTTTATGAAAGGTCTATAGATTGAGGTCTCAAAACAAGTTTTCACTCCCATTCAGTTTGAAGAACATCATAGACATGTTGGTAGCATCTTGAAACTCCTTTATCACCTAAAAATATACCACAATTACTACAAGTAGCAAAGTAGTCTTCATCTACAGTCATGATAAGACATGAGATCAAGCATGCAGACAAGGAGAAGTTTGAGATGTATGAGGACTGATTTTGAACTTAATTGAACTTCAAGTAAGATGAAAGCATTAGATTGATTACTTTTAGGTATATTAGTTTCATTCAATACCTAAATCATGTATCACTCTTTATAAGATCCAAATCTCTCTACACAATCATACTTAACAGGGAAGAAAAGCCTATTTTCAAGATACTAGAGCAATAAGTATGGAGTTGATAGAGTTACAAAGTGGTTCATATGAAAATTGGCTCAAAATCAAACCCTAAAGTTAAGAAAAACTATATTAGGTCATATTTTCATGTTAATCATCACCTATAATAGGGTTTGAAAGGGTTTAAAGTGTGTCAATACCTTATCAAACCAAGACTATCAAGAAGGTGTTTTTATACCTTTAGGTTCTATCAAGTTTTTTGCCTAGTTTTGAGAATCACATGGAATGATGATGAGTTATATCAATCCATGAGGTTGAAATTACAAACTTACATAGTCATTTATCTCATAGCATCACCTACAACCATGAAAACATAGGCTTACCTCCAAGCATGAAGAGGAAAAGAGCATAATAGTCTATGGGAGAGTCTCATGATCAGTGGAAGTTTCATACATAAATGAAGATGTGAATAAGGTCAAGGCATAAATAAGGTTGTCATAAAAACAAATTCACTCCAAATTCAACCTTTAAACATCACCTATAGCCATAATAAGTATAATTGCATTGACACATTCACATATCCTAAAGGTGAAGTTCAAAACCAAATTCATTTAATAAGGAAGAATGTAAGGCCATATCTTTATTAAAATGGTGAATTGACATATTCAAACCTGTATGAATATCATAAAAAGTACTTCCAACTCATGTAAGTATAGTACATAGGCCTTTGTATGGATTAGAGACTGCAAGAAGCCTAATATGCCCTTGAAGAGCAAGTATACTAGAGAAAAGGATTAAAGGAAGGTTCCAAGTGAATTCATAGGTCTAAAAAGTTAAAATTCATGGTGTAATGGATATAAAATATTTCAAATTACCCAAGGATCACCTACAGCAGTGTTAATAAGATAGTCACAGTGAGGTTTTTTTAAGAGATATGGTGTGATATAGGTTGTATAAGATAGGAAGGTGACCAATGAAGGATAAATATTATTGAAAGAAGGTTATAATTTAATTTTAAAAACATTTTTGACACTATTAAACTCAAATACAAGTTTTTCAAGAAGAATACCCAGTCATAGCCCATTAGAACATGAAAACACAAGCAGCTTAAGCTAGTCTTAATAAAAATGCATCTTGAAGCCTCTAAAAGCATGATTGAGTTGTGAAAATTGGTAAATATGGTGATCATGAGTAGTTACAAGATATCATGGTCTTGGTTAGGTCATAATAAGAGTGTAATCATACATTATTTTTTTACAGTGACCTACCTATCTGTTGATAGTCAACATGGAGCTAAAATACCTTCTTGGAGAGCTACAGGTATGATAAATGGTTAAAACCTCATGGGATGGTTTATGAATCATAATAAGGTAATTATTAGTATTCAAACACCTATTGATAGTGACCACACTTTTAATTTCATACAAATCATTCCTTGGAGGGCTAACATAATCAAATAGATCATAAACCCTTAAAAACCCTACCATCATATTCAACTCATTAATGGGATTTATTTCATATTGATGAGAATTGGGATAGTGCGGAGGGTCATTAAAAACCTTAAAGGGGGTGTTGGAGTGGATATAATATAAAAAACTTGTCATTTTTTGACTCTTGAACCTTCTTTTTGTACACATAGTCCAAGATAACTAGTTAAGGCACAACTTCACCACATAGACATCTCTATCCATATTTTATATGGGAACTTGATCTTATCATAATTTTTGAGGGGTTAAATTTAATCCATATATATGGAAACAGGTTTTCCATTAGGGTTCTATATGTTATGAACTATTGCTAAGAAGTTGTTGACCCCTAAAACCCACGTAAAACCCTGAAACCTACCTAATGGAAGAAAGAAGCCTAAATATGCATTAAAATGATGGGTTTAAGCCATTACATGATCCTAATAGTCTTCTCAACTCCCTTTATCACCTACATGGTCTGTTGGTTCACACATGTAGGAATATTACTATATGGACTAAGCCAAAAAAGGACAGTTTAATCCTCAATCAAGAAAAAGAAGGGTAATTGCACATTCAATGAGTTTTAGAAGAAATATGAGTTCTTAAACTTCCTAAATAGAATTTATACAATCATATACAAGGGTATTATTGGTTATTTAAATAGGCAAATAGGTTTGTAGGTCAAAACAAGAAGCTATTTGCATATAGGTTAAAAGTGAATGGCTTTATCAAGCCAGTATCATAACCCAAAAAGACTTAATAAGGGTCTTTCATAAACACTGTATAAGATCCTTTCAACTCATTATAAAATCAAAATATTAAAGAACTATGCAAACACATATGCTTTTCTATTAACACCACTAGATAAGGTCATCAAAAATGGGTAAAAAGAGACAAAGCAAGGTCATGAGGGCACTCCAAATATTCATGAGCATTACCATCAGTTCCTAAGAGATATGTATGCCTAATTTGAGCCATATGAGATGCATTATGACTTATCATTTTGGCCTCAAGATACCAAACATGCTTAGAAAGCCTATTTTCCACTTTGAGAGGTGACTTCACATGCTCACCATGGAATGGATTTTTTTTATGGGAATATGAGGACTTTGGGAGAGTTAGAGGGCCTAATACAATAATGTTTTATAGAATTTGTTTAGTCATTCAAGTCATAGGATTTATGAATCATCATTAAGAACCCTGAGCACTCTAAAACCCTTAGAAAACCCTACTACAAACCTATTTATGAATAATTGAAGAAGAATACATCCAAAATTATTGAAATGCCCTAACTACCACTTGGATCATCAATTAAACTCTAAAATATTCTTGTTCATGCTAATTTATTGTAGGGATGGTGTATGGACATGGTAGAAAATAGGATTTTGAGAAGAAAAAGTGCATAAAATAAAGGTACAAGGCATTTTAATGGATTAAAATCATTAGATAATGAATTTTGGCACTTTTTTTATCATCTCAAGTCATCATATAATCAAAATTATGCCTATAAGTGTCTCTATTGGTCTCTTCTAATTAGTTTGTTTGTAAAAATTCAAGATAGATTAACCTAGTCAATTAGTTTGACCAATTTATAGATGATTCTTGCCCAAGAGGACCTATTTAATGATAAGGGATATTGATTTAGGTCTTAAAAACACTCATTTTTAGGTTATAATGGTTTTATACACATTTTCATAGCCATCAAGTATACAAAGTTAGGATATTATGCCTAATTGGCCTAATAGACCTACTTGGTCAAGCAAGTAAATGAAGAATGGGATAGAAGGGGTGATGGATGAGTTAAGGTAAATTTATAATGCCATAAAATTGATAAAATTCATGAAAAAATGATCCTTTAATGTCAAATCATGCTTAAAATCCTTATCATGAGATAACTGGAACCTAAGTGGTAATCAATGCAAAGGAGGGCTAAAGAATGAGTTAATTGATCTTAAGTACCAATCATGATTTAATTGATCTTTGAATAAAAATAAATACATGTTATAAGTCTTAATTCAAGAAGGATTTTCAATTAAATTTTTATTATGATACAAGGAAGGAGAAGTAACTATACACCTATGATGGCCCACCACCTTATTTCTAATGCCAAATAGCTAATTCAAGAGTATCAACATGAAAAGATATTATAGAGGTGTTTTAATTTATTAAAATATTGAATAATCTCTTCTTCTCTAATTTATGCCACACTGAATTCTTCTCTTATCATTTTTCTGCATATTCAGGGTGTTTAGCCTTGCTAGGGGTCCCTCTCTTGGGCATGAGGAAACTCTACCAAGATTGAGCTTTGTAACCTCTTGAATCAATAAAATGGATTATTGTAACATCTATATTATTGATTTATAGTGTGTATATTATTATTTATATTTCTATAATTGGTATGAATCTTCCCTTAACATGTCCTTGCCACACCTATATGTTGATGAATTATCTTTTATAAGATTTTGAGAAGAAAAAGTACAAAAAATAAAGGTAAAAGGTAGTTTAATGGATTCCAATAATTCATGAATGAATTTTGGAACTTTTTATATACTCTAGAGTCATAATATGATCAAATTAATGCCTATAAGTGCACCTTTTGGTCTCTTCTAATTAGTTAATCTACAAAAATTCAAGACAAACTGACCTAGTCAACTAGTTTGACCAATTTGCAGATGATTCTTTCCCAAGAGGACCTACTTCATGATATGGGGTATTGAATTAGGTTTAAAATCACTCATTTTTAGGTTCTAATGGTTTTATATAGATTTTTATATCCATCAAGTATAATAAGTTAGGATACTATGCCTAATTGGCCTAATAAACCTACTTGGTCAAGCACGTAAATGAATAATGGGGTAGAAGTGATGATGGATGAGTTAAATCAAATTTATCATGCCATAAAAAATAATCTAATTCATGAAAAAATTATTATTTAATGTTAAATCATACTTAACTAATCCTTATCATGAGATAACTAGAGCTAAGTGGCAATCAATGCAAAAGAGGGCTAAAGAATGAATTAACTAATCTTAAGTGCCTATCATGAATTAATTGATCCTTGACTAACAATCAATGCATGTTCTAAGTCTTAATGCAAGGAGTTTCACTTAACTTGGTCTTATGCTATAAGTAATTAGATGTAACTATACACCTAAGATGGCCCACAACCTTGTTTCCAATGCCAAACAGGTCATGCAAGAGTATCAACATGGAAAGATATTATAGAGGACTATTTGAAACTACTTGTAGCTAAGTTTTACTTTAGTTAAGGATTGAATAACCTTTTCTTCTCTCCTTTATGCCACATTGACTTCTTCTCTTATCATTTTTCTACATATTCATGCTTTTTAGCCTTATTGGGGGATCTCTCTCTTGGGCATGAGGAAACTCTACCAAGATGGAGCTTTGTAACCTCTTGAATCAATAAAATAGATTTTTGTAGCATCTCTATGATTGACTTATAGTGTTTATATGTTTGTTTAGATTTGTATAAGTTGTATGAATCTTCCCTTGACATGTCATTGCCACACATATCTATTGATGAATTATCTTTTATAGGTTACATGAAGTGTCAAAGGTTAGTGATCAGATTTGTATTGTAAAAAGGTTAAATAGTGTCTCAAATTAGACCTATATCCATTTACCTCAAATTAGACCTATCTCAATTTACCTCAAATATATACTCATACATCAATACCTCCATGTGAAACATTATTTTAGAATAAGATTTAAAGATAGTTTCTTAGTCCATTTATGGTTTATTAGTGTTGTATAAGTACAAAATTGAGTGGAGAAACCAGCAATATAGGTGTGTCACCATCACTAGAATAAGATTTCCATTTTAAGTTGTCTTTATAACTCTTTTTACCCCTAAAACAAGTAGGTTTTATAAATAGATATAGAGTAGATATATTGGAGGAGCTAGCCTTATAGTATAGAGGTTTGGTCTAGATACATGTATCCCACAACCTATAGACCAATCCAATGTTAATCCAAGTTTAAAGGAAATCTAAGAAATTTGCTTTAGTAGGGTGCAACTTGGGTTACTAATAAGAACCGAATTGCCATCACATCAATGAGTTATGGGTGCCTCTCTTGCATATAATCCTAACATGCTTAGACATCCTATGCATGGGAGGATTAATCAACTTCAAGTTGGTTCATGCCATTACAAATGCCTGAGCTGGAGGTGACTTTTACTTGATGAGGAAACTCCTAGATGAAATCTGTGAGATGTTATCATTCAAGCCTTTAACCTTTCTTGCATGGGTTATCAATGTCTTAATCATCCACATGGTCTTTTAAAAGTGGTATGGAAATTACTTCCACTAGCACATCTAGGATGTTTGTGAGCATGTATACTTGGTGGTATAATAGGCCTTCAATGAAGCTCTGATGCCCTAAATTTTAAAGGCAATCTAGGACTCTATCATAGCCATTAGATACTATTGGTTATATAAATATGACATGATGTTATAAAGCATAGGATTTATCAAGGATCCCCTCCACCTTCCATATTATGTCCTTGACTACCTAGTAGAATAAGATATCACCTACTAACTAGTAGAAAGCATCTTCAAGTCATGTGTATAATGTTAGTTGAAGGCATGCCCATAGCTCCCAATCACCATATAGCACTATGTCTATATGATCTACCCCTATATTCATAAGATGGTGGATGAACAAGACTCTTTCACCCTTGTGTACAAGTTTTGGAAATGAGACACTAAAGGGGTGATTTGAGCCCACTTAGCATAATACTCAACTCACCTCAACATCAACTATGGTCATAAGGCTAAAGATGATGATGAGCTTTATTTGAATGCTATTAATGAATAATAGGTGTTATCCCTGATAGTGTCCAAGAAGAAGAATAAGGGGAATAAGGCTTAAGTAGGCCCTTTTATACCTCCTCCTACTCCTACTCAGTATGTAAAGGACCCAACTCAAAAAAATATGGCCATCACCAAAAGGATCATGCAAGGCATCCTTCCACCTTCTCCCCCTCAAGCTCTAGCTCCAACTTTGATTCTAATAGCATATCCTACTCCTCATGCTCTAGATATACATCCACCTCCTCCATTTGTTCCTCACACTCTACCTCCACCTCCTTTAGTAGTTCCAGTAACTAGGTCATGACAAAGCCAACTCTAGATTACACAATGCCAGGTATCTCAAACATATCCTACTCAACTAATAGCACCATACACCCTAAGATTGATGTGGATAGAAACTTGAGAGAGATTTTAGAATGAGCCACCCAATAAGCATCCATCTAGGTTTCCCTGCTCACTCCTCCATCTCCTCCCATTTCCATTCCACCCCTCACTCCCTCCATGTTCTAACTCCTAGTTCTAATGCCCACTAATTCACCTCTACCCCCTTTATTTCCTATTTTTTCCCCTCCATATTTCACACAAGTGATTTTGGCCTTATTCTTTTTGAGCAGACTTACTTATTTATTCACTTCCACTCCTCCCATCTCATAACCTAAAGTAATCCTAGTGCATCACTTGGGTATGTCTTTAGTATCAAGTGTGACTATGGCTTTCTAAATCATACCTATTCTAATAAATACCTTCCTAATCCCCACTTTAATTAGTCTATATCTCCCCTTCATAGCTCTAAGTCATTTGTCATCAACCCCTATGGCCCCTATCATCTTGATCAGACCATATACCATAGTACGCAAAACTAACCCAAGAAATAGGTTAAAGAAGAAACAAAAGGTGACCCATAGTCCAAATCCAACCCAAAATCCTTCTAATCCAACTCTAACTCTTTTATAGGCCTCAATATCACTTTTATCCCTATTAGAAGTAGATAATCATTTAGATCTTTGGCCCCCTCTTTCCCTTACCCAAGGCCCCATAGGGCTCACCTTCAACCTTCCCATCTCTTCCTTATTCCATGACCTATTCCTAGGGGTAATTCTACCTTAGGTGAACCTTACTCAATAATATTGGTATGTTAAAATGTTCCCATGGTCCTCCAATTTCATTCTCCCTCCTTTCAATCCCATACCCACTTTGCCTCCACTCATTTCCTCTTTCATTCCTTCCACTTCCTCCATCTCCCCTTCACCTCATCCTCTTCCCTTAATAATTATTTTAGCCACACCTCCTATACCCTATGCAACCTAAGGGATGGTTTTGGGCTAAAAAAAGCTAAAGATGGTTATCTAGGGCAACTCAAACATATAATAGAGATTCAATCTATCCTTCAAGAGCATGAAAAGGATGCTCACTCATATATTTTTCTATGAGTGGAATCCAATGATATGATATACCCATTAGGATCTATTTTCCCTCACTAAGGTGAGGACTACCACTAGAAAGGATAAAATGTTTGAGGACCCACTATTCTTCCTCCAAACTACCCATGATATATCTGAAAAGATCCTTGAATCCCAAGTGAAAAACATGTTCCCAATTAGGCTAATTGAGTAGGTCAAGGGTGCCCTCCTAATACTTTTCTTAACCCTTAGGAAAGTAATGGAGACTTAGGTTGAGACCAATATAGCTATACAATGGACTCAGGTCTACATGAGGAGGATCATGAAAACCAATGGGAAGTGTCAAATTATATAGGTTATGGTTAATAAAGGAATATTCTTAGATCTTAAACTCATGCCAACCTCAGACTTTGGGTTATACCAAACATATGCTAGGAACATGAGAGCAGCAATGGAAGAGTCGTTAGCCTTGGCCTGCCTTGTAACTAGACCCTTAGAAGAGGGAAAGAAAAAGATATTGACTAACTTTAAAGAGGTAAATATCTTCATATTATTCCACATAAATGGAACCTTACTTAACCAAAGATAATTTGGAGTCCACCTGGGTCAATTCAATTAGATTATGAGGGGAAAAGTGGCCAAGACAAACTAGGAAGGAGCTTAGATAGTGTTTGTTCTATCAACTCAATTTAAGATGAGAATAAAATAGGTCTTCAAAGTCCAAGCATAAATGGAATTAGCCATACAAATCTCCCAAGGATTGGAAACCCAAGCCAAGGTCATCTTTAATGAGACCATAATGAACCTTGCCAAGGTAGATAAAGATTTTAACCTTTTGTCAGCCACATTGGAAGTTAGGAGTGTCTAGTCAAAGTAGTTAGGATTTGATCCCTCTCAAATGCCTCCTCATATCAACTAGTGGTCAATCATAGATATGTTATATATTTCTTGGGATTATTTTGTTTAAATTTTAAAATATAGTTATAACTATAAGGAGTGGCCATCATAACCCAGGATGGGATCCTCTTACTTTTTAGAGGTGAGCCCTAATCCTTATCTATCTAAGGAATATTTGTATTATATTTTAGAGGTTGACTAAAGTTGCTTGAAAGTGTTATATAATTACTACTAATATTTGACTTGCATTTACTTCATCACTCTAGATTATAAAATTGGCCTAGGTTGATTATTGTAATAGCATTTTACTCTTTTAATGAATAAAATCTCTATTTTCTACAAGATGGTCTGTATTGTGCTTTAATTTTATTTCATATCCATGTTTAAATGATCATCAATGCTAGGTTAATTGGATTAATATTCTATTACTTTATATATGTCATTGTTATGATGTGCTTAGCTATTATAATCTTTGTGTGTGTTATTTTGTTTACCCTTTGGTAGTATTAATAATTTGTGTGTCAAGCTACAAATTTTTGCATGGTGTTTATGATTTTTCAATAATAAACCCCTAGTACTCATTATTAGTGAGAACCATATTAAAGTAATACTATCAATTCCTTGAGACTCCTCCCATTGTATGTTCTTGGAGGTATAACTCTAGTGAAACTCTATCTACAGTGGTATAACTATAGCAGAATCACTTAATTTAGTGACCAATGCATTGAGTTTGAGTTCATTTTAAACCTGGAGGCTTCCCTTCTTTTCCTTATCCTTCCCTCTCTTTTGTGTTTGTTTTATGGAATTTAAATACCCTTTCCCCTTGTATTTAAAATGAATAAGACCAACACTAAAAATAGTCATAATAATCTTTAACTTGTGTGAAGAATATTAGATTTAACTTTCAATGGTGATAGTGCATTTCTTGGAGACTATTTATGCAAACTCCATTTATGAAGTCCAATACCCACATTAATGCCCTGGGTTGATCCCAAATTAGTCCTAAGATAAAGGATGAAAGTCTATAATTGTTCTCACTTTTCCCTTTTCAATGAATGCCCCAATCTCATGGGTATCTTTTGATAAGGATCAGATTGAATTGAACAATAATACATATAATAAATAGCATAACTAGGAACATCTGATAACTTTTAGTATTTTTTGAATTTTTTGAATGTTTCTTTATTTTTTGAATATTATATTTTTCTGAATTTTTTGGTATATTTGAAAAAGGTAAAGTCTATCCAATTATCTAATCTGAGGGATGTTCATTTAAAATTACTCTAAACACTGGATATGGTATATCAACATGGTGGTACTATCAAAAAACATGAATAGGTGTAATATCTAGTATTGTAGGCTTTGTGATGCTCTGCATATGTGTCATAGGATTTTGTGGTCTTAAAGAGGTAATATAAGGAGTAGGGGTTCATGGAATCCATCATTTTGTGCTCTATAATGTATTTTAGGTAGCAATAATAGGAACATGTTTAGTTTCTCTAGATAATTGAGTATGTTTTGTAGTAGTAGATGAGGATTTTGTAAAATCCACTATGTATATCTAATGCAATGGTATCTCAAGTGTGGGTCACCTAAGAAAGGGGATTTTTTATCCCTTACCATTTCATGGAAGATCAACCTTAGTAATTTTTATAATTATCTACCTTGGAATAAACTATTTTTGTTCAAGTATATTTTCATATGGAATTCTAAGAATTATGACTACTCTATTGGTATGAATGTATTTAATATACCCACACACTATGTAAGTTACATCAAAAAGTTTATGTATCCATGGTAGTCCCAAAAACATATCAAAGACTCACATGTATGGTATAACTAAGAAAGTAGTAACCACATGTGTTGTGCCAACTTGTAAAGGTAAGTCAATCTCACCAAGAACATGTTGTGAGCTCCCATCAAATGCTCTAACCATTTTGGTCAAAGTGTATAAATCATCAAGTTTATATCCCAAATTTTTAAGTAATGTAATGGTTAAACATTTTCTTTATCGCCATTAAAAATCATAACACTATGACTAGGTTGGTGATAAAGGTATGTGCAAATAAATAATGAATTAAGATCTACGTCATCATCCATAATATCATTATCATTGAAATTAATAGGGGATATTTGAACCATATGAGATTTATATCATGTATAAGTAACAATAATCCCATTTAATGAGTTCCCATAATGTGGTAGAATATTATGTGCATTATATACCATTTTCCCTTCCATACTTTTATAATAATGATCTTGTAATATATCACTAACAATTTTTTGGTTCAAATGATCACCAGGTTGTAAACTCAAATCTTTGGGAGGTCATTAAATATAAGTTTTTTGTCATCGATAAGGTCTTATATTTTATGTTTTAAGGTATAAAATTGGTTAGTATAATGCCTAGGGCCCTAATGATAGTCACAATAAGCATTGGCATTATATCTACAAAGTCAAGGTCTAATCATATCAACCTCTATGGGAGGAGGGAGAGATATGATATGACAATCTATAATCTTCTTAAGTAATGAAGTAATAGGTTTAGGTAATCATGTAAATAATAGCATTGATGCATTGGATAATATAAGTTGATTAGGTTTTTGTGATACTACATTAATAGTTATAGTTTCTTTCTTTTTAGATTATGTAGGTTCGACCTTGTAGCTTGGTTTTATATGAAACTTAGTATTGGATATATTTGGTGTGTTTTTTTCATACTTCTTTCAATTAAATAAGTTTCATTTCATGATCTCTAAAAATATGACATAAGTTATAAAAAAATTGATATTTTTGAAAATAATGGACTTATGTAATGGGGAAAGCAAAATTTACTTGAATATGTCTTGAAGCTCTATATCTACCATTTGATTTGTCAATTGGCCAACATTATCATGTACCTCAAGATATATTCATTGATAGGTTCATTGGTTCTTTATTTGATCTTTAAAATTTGAGAATAAGATGAATTTTTTGTTATGTTAATAGATAAGTGTGACAAAAACCAATCCACAAGAGGTTTAAATTATGTTATTGATTGTATTAGTAAAACATATAACCACGTTATATCATAGTCCTTAAGGCTCCTTGTAAATATTTTAATCAAAATTTTATCATTTGAGGCATCATCAAGTCATGCCACATGGAAATATTAAAGGTGTTTTTTATAATCACCCATGCCATCATAAAATTTGAACTTAAGTGAAACAAAACAAGTTGTTTATGGGTGAAAATATATCTCAGGTGCAAGAGGATTATGTAACACCTTTTGTGAGTCAATAGCATAAGGTTATTTCATATAATTTTTCTCAATATTGGTAACCTTGGATTGAAAATGTTTTATAGTTTGGATAAGATCTTGCACATTTTTATTTATAAGATTGGTAATTTGATAAGACATCAAAAGAGGTATACCCATGGTTTGAGTTGATATAGGAATTGAAAATGGTGAATGTGATGAAGTGTTAATGGTTCCCATAGAGGATGTAGTGATAGTAGTATTTATTTTAGAGAATAATGGTGTAAATAAATAACGTGTACCCCCATTAGATGTATGAAGTGATGATTCACTGAAGGGGAGGGTAAAAAGTTATGGGGATGTCACATATCTCTAATAGCATTATCAATAAATGCCCCTAGTTGTTCATCTAATCTTTTGCTATTTTTTAATTTCCAATATGGCTTTTATGATCTTATCAAGATCTTGAAGGTTTTGAAAGATACACTCTCAAAACATATCAAGAGCTTGTAATTTCTCTTGATATATTTATTGATATCCATTTTTTTCATTAGATTCATTATTTTCATGATTAGAATCATCTTTTATGATAACCTCTTCAATATTTTGTTCAACTTAGTTATTGACACTTTCATTAGGCATAATATTTGATACTTTATTGGTTTGAGCCATTTTAGTTGAGAAGAGAGGAAGTTACAAGTGTTCTATATAAACACCACCTAATCTAGTGTTGCACCTAAGTTGCATACATATGATAGAATAAACCTAAAAAATAAAAATAAAAAACCTCAAAAGGCTGAATACCCTAGGGTAAGATAGTGTTTGCATAAAGAGACATAGGTTAGGTTTACCAAATTCTTAACCTTAAATTTAGATGTGTGGGGATATCTAAGGTTAAGGGGATTAGATTAAATTTTAAACAAGGATGGTGAACTAACCTAATTAATAAGACAATTTAATAGAAAACTCAAATAAATAGTATCTTGAATTTAGATAACTAAGCTTGCTAAAAATAGTAAATTAAAACTATTGATAGATATTGTAATATATTGGAAAAAAATGAGACTTGGTTTACCGTGTTCATACAAGTATAATATGTAATAAGATGTAAGTTTATGGGAAGATGATTTTATAATATTCATCAAATTTTAGGAGTAATATTCCTATAGCCTTGGATGCTTACATCAGATCGAGATAGTTATATCGATGCAAGTATCTAACCTTGTCATAGGTGTCATATACAGAATAATGATGAGATCAAGATGTGACTAATTTGAGATTTATAGGTTTTATATCACCTTTATTTTTATGTCTTCAAATCAAACACATAGGTTTTCACTCTTTATCAAATTATCAAACCCTAGCTCTTCACCATCGAAGTGGTTGTCATAAAAATGGGTTAGTGGGCTTATGATGTCAAGCTACCCTAAGGACCCCTCTATCAATGGGAACTACTTAAATAGATAAAACTCAAAATAGGTTCTAAGAATTATATATTTATCCCCTATGTGTTAGATTGTATGTACACAAAGATGCAATGTGTGATAAGCAAAGACATACAGTGACCTACCTTATAACTTGGAAAATATAGCTCATGGACTGCACTTTGAATATTTTATACTTGTATAATTATTGATCCTATGATGTCACATATATTTTTCCCTGTGATATTTAAATCATTAATTATGTGTTTAATTATTGGTAGATATATTATTTATTTCTAAGCTAGGTTTACATATGTTGTTTGGTTCATAAATGTATTACTTGTTTTATAATCAGTATCTAGATAGATAACTATTGCATATATTTTATTATGATTATGATCATTATTTTTATAGATTAATTATAT